>JANTPZ010154187.1:0-18243 GCA_025593235.1 Vachellia pachyceras
CTAATCTTGAAATTCAAATTTCAAAAGATATTCAAGATCCAATCTTGAATTTCGAAATTCAATATTCAAAATGTTAAATTCGAATTTTGCAATCTTAACTTGGATTAAATTGATCTGATCAAATCATATCCATTTAATTAATCCAAATAATGAGCCAACAGATTTAATTTATCCTCATAAATTAAATTGACGTTAGTTGTTTAATTTATCAAATAAATTAAACTAACACACACAAATATTATTTATTTAATATTGTGCAATTTCGAATTTCAACATATATACACATATACTTAAAATTCGAATAAACCCTAAAAATAAAGCTTATGTTGGGCTGTTCTTGCATACGACCCTGTAGGCCCATATAAAGTTGGCAGTGGACTAAACTCAACATTAGCCCACAAGTCGCCAGCGGTCTCTAGCAAGACATTATGACTACCCAAAATATACGAGGATCGTTAACACGATGCAACCTTTTACGGAACCACATCACGTCCCTTTTGTCACGCGATATTTCAGTCAAGGATGAGGCATAGATGACGTCATCCTCCTGTTCCCGACCATTACTTTCTCGATCTCTGAGTAGTTGATCAAAGAAACGAAAACTCCTTTTCGTTATAGCATGGCCATACATTTCTCAGACTCACTCATCATGGGGCCCAGTAATATCTCTCAACTAATGTGAGGGACAAATCCCATCTTAATCACTCACATTCCTCCACATGAAAACCCCTAAGCTCGATCAAAGCCTTTATCATCACCTGGTCAAAGGTGACTTTTGACTAGGTCAAAGCTTAGCGACTCTCATGTAGGAATCCATGATGATCTCAGGTCGAAGGACATTGTGACGTGATTACATGTGAGATAAGCTAATGACTTAATCCATGGAGCTTTCTCATAGCGAGTCGGTCCAGCACCTTGTACTCTTACAAGTGCCTATGACTTTGACTTGTATCTCCATACCTTATCAAAGTCATACTGGTCTTACTTTATCTTTGTTCCCACATAGATAACCGACCAGGGACATTTAGGGCAATCATCATAATAAACACACAAAGTTTATAATAATTAAATGAAGAAAATTCATTAAAATAAATAATGTGTGAAGTACAATGATGGCCCTAAGGCACAATTTCTAACAAAAACTGCATGGATCAAATCATAAGCTTATCTTATATGTAATCACGTCACTATGCCCTTTCACCTAAGATCATCATGGATTCCTACATGAGAGTTGTTGAGTTCTGACTTAAACAAAAGTCACCTTTGACCGGGTGATGATAAAGGCTATAATTGAACTTTAAGATATTTCATGTAAAGGAACGTGAATGATCAAGATGAGATTTGTCTCTCGTATTAGTTAAGAGATATTATCGAGCCCCTCGATGATTCAGTCTAAGAAATGTATGACTATACTGTAACGAAAAGGAGTTTTCATTTCTAAGATTAGACTACTCATGAAATGAAAAAGTAATGGTTAGTAATAGTAGGATGACATTATCCATGCGTCATCCTTAACCGAGATATCGTGTGATAAAAGGGAAGTGACATGATTACATGACAGGTTGTATTGTGTTAACGATCCTTATGTGATTTGGATAGTCCTAATGTCTTGCTAGAGACTGCTTACGACTTGTAGGCTAATGCTAAGTTTAGCCCATTGCCAACTTCATATAGACCTAGAGGTCGCACGCAAGAACAACCCAACACGACCCTTAATGTTCTAGGGTTTTTGAATTTTACATATATATAAATTTGAATAATAATATTATTATATATATGTAATATTATCAATATTAATATGTTAGTTTTGATGTTTAACTTATTTGATAAATTAAACAACTAACATTGATTTTTGGATTTAATTTATAAAGATAAATTAAATCGGTTGGCTCATTGTTTTGATTAATTCAATAGATTTGATTTAATCAAATAAGATTAATCCAAATTTGAATTTCATAATTTAAATTTCAGAATTTGAATATCAATATTAATAAAGATTAATCTTGAATATCCTTTTAAATTCAAATTTAAGATTAATAAAGATTAATCTTGAATATCTTTCGGAATTCGAATTTCAAGATTAGTGAAGATTAATCTTGAATATCTTTATCCAAATTCATATTTTCAAGATTAACCTTGAATTTTTAATGCACCACACGTGAGTTCTATAAATAGATAACTTATGAGCCATATGGTGCATATGAACAAATTTTGGATTGTGAGCCACAGAAACCCTAGAGAGATAGAGTAAAACATGAAAGGCGCTAGCACACTGATGTTGTTAGGGATGGTTTGCATGGATACCAGTAGAGGGAGGCAATCAAAGAAGGTCAACTCATAGAGATCGGATTCCAAGAACTGTGAAAAGATTAAGGAAGCAGTGGGTTTGAGAACTGCAAAAAGGTACTGTCTTAACCATTCTGTCTAAACACCGTTAACATATCCACATGAGGGTTTAGAAAATTTTCAAAATTTGTTTCTTCCGCTACATGTGTTCTAATCCCAACAATAAGTCCAAGCATTAGGCATTTATGATGGCAGTTAAGATTTAAACCAATGAAGCACAAAAAGGGAAATATTTGGTAAAAGATTAAGTCTGCTATCGGACTGTGATATTGTCAGTAAAGCCAATACTATCTATGAAAATTTGAAGTTCATGAAGCAGTTCTCGAGTTTTATAGTCACTACTTGAGTTTTAACAATACTCTTATAAGAACTTGAGTTTCCATCGGAGATATTGCAATGAAAAGGATCAACACTTTAATCCATACTTGAGTTCTAATGAAAGTGTTGAGAATTTATTACAATACTTGTGTTTTCATAATGATACTTGAGTGTTTGTAAGACTTTTTAATACTAACACTTTCATTAGTCATCGAGTTTTCCTGAAAATTTTGAAAAAGAACTTCGATACTCAAGTTTTAATACATGGAACTCAGTTTTGTCAATATTTTTTTTGAAACTCGAGTTTCTTTGAAAGTATTGAAACTTTGAGATTGATTTGCATGTCACTATTCGAGTTTTGAAATTCAGAATTCGAGTTTTCTCAATACTTCCATCAAAACTGAAGTTTTCCTGAAAGTGTTTGAGTTGTGAAATTTGAACTGTTTCACGATACTTGAGTTTTGTAAAGTAGAACTCAAGTTTTGCCAACACTTCTTCCATAGCCCAAGTTTTCTTGAAAGTGTTGAGTTTTGAAAACTGATTTTACCACTCGATGCTCGAGTTTTATCAACACTTCTATTGTAACTCGAGTTTATATGAAAGTGTTGTGTTTTGAAACTATATTTTCAAACATAGTACTCAAGTTTTGTCAAAACATACTCGAGTGCTGCCAACACTTCCTATAAAACTCAAGTTTTCTCTAAGAGTATTGTGAGTTATGCATTCTAATACTCGAGTATTCATAATCATACTCATATTTGAGAATCATGTTCAAAATAGGTTGAAATAGTTTCTAAGTTTATGATTCATGTAAAACATAAAAACTCCTTTTTGTTATCATTTAAACATGATATCAATATGTTATTACATTGAGTTGGTTGACAACATTTTGTATGGTATTAACAACTCCGACAAATGTAATAACAACTCTGTTGAGTTGTTGTAGTAAACATTGCTATTGAAGTTGGCAATACCTTAACAAATGTTGTCATTGTATTATAAAAGTTGTCACTGAGTAAAATGTTACTTACTTACATGTGTTATATATTTGCATGCAATATATTATTAAAGTGGTTTGGTGACCCAATGGTTATCAAACTTTTGGGGAACCAAGGTGGAGTGGGATTAAATCCCACCTCCACCACCTTGGGTGCCACTTAATTTAAATAAAAAATTCTGTTGTGCCCAAAAATAGTCGTCGGCAACTAGACTTCGATGGTTGGCTACTAGAGCTCAGGCTAGATGGCTACTGCATGGTGTTAGCAGGCCGCTGAAGCTCTGGCGGCTGGCGTTGGTGCTCCAATAGGGTGCATCATTCTTCTTCTTCTTCTTTTTTATATATGAGGGATATTTTCTTCTCTTCAATCGAATTCTCAAAGCTTCATTTGTTAGCAGCTACCTATTTGTCCTTTTTTATTCATGGACCAAATGAGGTTTGAGAAATTCAATGAGTATTTATTTGTCATTTTTCCTAGGTTTTACAATTTTTGGTAAATCTGAAAAGGGCATTGAAAGGCTTTTTTAAAAAAAACACATTTTGGGACATTGTATTGAGCTTATCTAAAAAATACGTTTGAAAGCCTCTTTAAAACACAATTGAGACTCTTACTATTATAGAGCCTATTTGGCTTAGCATTTGTAAGGCCCAAACGCATGTTTAATATCATTTTTCCGCAAAACATAATAATCTCCTTCACATATTTACTTCGACTTGTGTAAAAGTACTTCTCTACCGTGTTCCCAAACGAGCCCATAGATTTTTTTTTCACCTTTTTGGTGACTAAGCTCATGTATTATTTATTTTTTATTTCCAATAATTAAAAATATAATGTTATTTGTGCCTTTGTTTTTGAACTTTTTAAAGAAATATTGTTATTGTAATTCCAATTTGAATTCTATATAGTTCTAGACTAATTATTTGAGCTCTGTTTATTTTTTTTATTAATGGGGCATTTAATTTAGTTCAAGAAAACTTTTGAGCCATATAAATTTATATGTGTGTAAATAAATATGATTTGAACCCTATGTTGTTTGTTTTAAAATCATTGTTTTTGTGATTAGAAGGCATTTTGGATTTCTAATAATGGTTGATGCTGCTTGATCATTTTAGGTTAAATCTTCAAAAACATTTTAAGCCATTTAATTATTGAATTTACTCTAAAAAATTTCTATTGGGCTAAATTTAGTTGATTTTTCATTTGAGTCATTTATTGAATATTTTAGAAAATGTTTTGGGCTAATTAAAATTTTCTTAGCTCTATTTTTATCTTTTAATTGCTTGGTAATTTTGTTAATTGCTATAACTTAAGTGTTTGATAATATATTAAGTTTAGTTGTGTTTTTCCATGAATGATTGTTAATAATTGTTTAAATTAGTACATTTTTAAATTGTTTAAATTAAAGGGAAAATTTAATTTTAGCTATTTTCACATATTTGCATAATTTATTTTGCATACTAACCAATTGTAGGAATTTTTTATTATTAAAATGTGCAATTATTTAATTGTTTAAATTTTGTAAAATTGTACTTAAGTTGAAATGCGGTAGAATTAAATTTAAACAATTGTATTGTTACATAAAGTAGTGAAATAATTTAATATAATCAATCGATTAAATTCTGATCAAGGATTATAAATATTTGGAATACAATTCCATATGGTTGATATTTATGATTAATATGCAATCTTGGAGAATAGCCACAACATCCTGTATGTTGCATGCATAAAAGACCAACTTATTTTAAATAATTTAAAAGAAAGGTATGACAATCAAAAGTTGGTTATCCTTCCAAAAACCCATTATAAATAGATGCATTTGCGTTTCCAATACTTGAAGCATGTGAGCGTATATAATTCAACCATGTTTAGAATCAATTCTCAGTTAAAATTATGTATATAAAACAATTCTAATGAATATATGCTAGAGAAAACATTCTCCACACTTCATGCATCCAATTTGCTCCTACAACAGCAATATAGGAGGAAAAAAGGTTTAAGAAATATGCTAATTTAATTTCTTACCCTCCAGTTACTAAACACAAAAATGAGCTTATGTTGAAAAATTATGAATCATGTCCAACAGGTTGGACTCCATTTCCAAAAGTGAATGTATATCACAGTTGAATCTAATAATGGTCGTAGTTGAGATCCTAAATGTTGCCACAGCTGTGGCCATGTACATAGTTAGAATCGCAGTGGTTCTAATTCCCACCTAAAGTGGAAAAAGATTGATAATAACCATATAAAGGTGAATGTTGGGCATAACAAACAAAATTATAATATGTTAAAGGTTTTGGAATAGCTAATATTCTATTACCAGAAACAATAAAATTACACATTGAAAATGCACTCTCTTCTACTAAATCAAAAAATAAACTTGTTGAGTTTCAAGATATCCAAAGAAATTAATATCATATGGAAACAATGATTCAAAATAATAAAAAATGTCTTAACATTACAAATTCAATATGTGATAGTAAGTATATATGAGAAAAGTTTCATTCCTTTTTTTCTCTTATATAATACATTCATATGCACAATTGAAACGTATATGATAGTATTTTAGAAATGTAAGACTCAAATTGTATTTTATATTGTGAGGGCCTAATAATTAATTTTTCTTTGAAACATACAGCATATGAGAAATCATGGTACATGTTTATGTCCACATCAATTCCCGATTATTTTTTGCATCATAATTGAACAAGGATGGCCTAACTAGTCTTGCCAAATATTAAATTTATTAGTAAACTTCTGGTTTACCTATTCAATTATTATCTTCTTATTTTAGAAATGTAAGACTCAAATTGTATTTTATATTGTGAGGGCCTAATAATTAATTTTTCTTTGAAACATACAGCATATGAGAAATCATGGTACATGTTTATGTCCACGTCAATTCCCGATTATTTTTTGCATCATAATTGAACAAGGATGGCCTAACTGGTCTTGCCAAATCTTAAATTTATTAGTAAACTTCTGGCTTACCTTGTCAAGCTAAAGAGTTGTTACCTAACTTCTACATTGTACTAGTAAACTTTTAGTTTATTATCTCATGCCAAATATTAAATTCATCAGTAATCTTTTGGTTTACCTTTTCAAAATGTTGGTTTGTGTTATCTAACTTTTGGTTTGTATTAATAAACTTCTAATTTCAGGTAGATATTTGTACACAAATACACCCATCATGTGAAACAATTTAGGTACTATATTATTTTAATTAATGCATCAACTAAATGGACCTTCTTTTGCTTATTATCTTCTTATGACATGGAGTTTGCAAGATTGCTTTCTCAATTGATTAGATTAAGAGCACAATACATATTGATAATGTTAGTAAATTTAAATCAGAAGCCTTTAATGACTATTGTATGTCGCTTGGATTTGATGTTGAACATCATATAGCTCATGTTCATATGCAAAATGGAATTGCAAAATCATTTATTAAAGAGTTGTAATTGATTGCAAGACCTTTAATTATGAGATCTAATCTTCCAATTTCTACTTAGGGCTTTGTCATTTTGCATGTAATAATGTTAATTTGCATTAAGCCAACAAGTTATCTAAAGTTTTCCCCTTTACAAATGATTTTTAATTAGGCATATAGGGAAGTGTATCTATAAATATTTTACTTTTTTTCTTATATTATGTTTTTGTCCAACTAGTATTTTAGAAATGTTTTAGTCATTTACATCTAATGGGAAATGTTATGAATATTGTGTAGACATCCATATCTCACATATCCCCAGTTATATTTTATATCCTTATATTATTTTCTGTAATCATAGAATTGACATTGTAATACTATACCTTTAAATAGAAGGTACCCTTATATTCTACATACTTCTATAGTGAGAAAGAATCATCATTTCTTATTCACTTAATTCTCTTTACTCTTCTTCCTTTAATTTGATAACGATTAAAAACCCTTTGAAATAGTCAGTTGTTAGTTAGTAGTACCGCAGAAAATCCAAAAAATCAGTAGAGTACAACTTTCGTTGGTCAAAAAATGGGAGTACTAAATATGCGCCATGGATATGACAAAAGACTTTAGACGTTATAAATAGAGCCTATGATGAGATTGAACTTCAAATATGGTACTGTCACAAATGGGTCATCTTGTAGACTAAACTTTTTGGTTTTGTTTTTAAAGGTTTATTCGATTACTTTCGAAACTTACAGACATTTTAAAATCCATAATTTTTGTTTTTCATTATAAAAACTTCATTATATTTCAGTTGGACTTTTAAATTTTTTCAACTTTAAAAAATATGGTCTTTTAAATAATCTTAAATAAAGGAGAAAATTGACTCTTATGTTAAAGACAAAATGTAATATTAAATAAATATTTTAAAACAAGTTATTTAATTTTCTCACTCTTATCAGACAAATCAGTTGTTGAGTTTTATATTGAAGACTAGAGATGGTAAGAGAACTACGAGGATTTTGCAAAAAAAAAAAAAAAAGTACAATAAAATATTACTAATGCCTGTAAATAATCAGCAGCGGGCGGGGGAATTAGGACGTGATAATTGCCAAACTCCGTGGATGAACTTCTTGTGCTTAAAAAAAGTACACTTCTCCATCACAGCATACAAGTACTGTAGCTATGCTCTAGCCTTTAAGCATGTTTTGTTATTATTGAAATCAAATTTAAAAAAAAAATGCTATGAAACAAAAACAAGACAAGAAAGGCTTCCACGGTTTAATCGTTACAAATGTGCATATCAGCATCGTTTAACCTTTTGAATGGATCCGTTACTATGATTTCATGCAACAATTTCTTTGAGTTGCTCTTATTCTTCTGAGAGTTTGAAGAAAGTGTAGGATAATATGAAGTTGTTGATACCATCCATTCTAGGATCTGACTCAAACTCCGGGTCAATATAAAAGAATACCTACAATATAAGCAGTATAATATCAAAAAGTATGACCAACATTTTAACACTAAATTTCAGGCAGGCAGCACTTACAGGCATGTCAATCTGCTCTCCGGGAAGAAGTCGCTGCTCCTCAAAGCAAAAACACTGTATTTTATTGAAGTAAACTGCAGCCTGGATTAAAAGAAAATACATAATTTCTCGTTTTTCTTCCATGATTATCATGGGGAAGTGCGGAAGTAGAGAATAAAGAAGGGCTGCGTTTGGTTTTCCGTTGGGAATGCCGTTTTGGCTCCCAAAATCCATTCTCACTCAAGCCGAGACAAAATTCCTCTCACATAAAGTACCTCGGAATCTGTGTCCGTTTTCCCAACGGATTTCCAAACGAAGCCAAGAAAATTAAACCAATTATATTAAGATAGAATCCCCATTAGTTTGGAAGAATGAGGAAACCCAGAGAGAAGAAAATGACAGAAAACATCTGACCAGGCTTGAAAACTACGAGGTTCTTAAAACGAAGTTTGGTGGGCAAACATCATCGAGAAAAATAAAATAAGGCTACAAAGCTAATGGAGCATCTTTCATACTAAAGACTACCATTCAGCTCAGAGATGCAGATCTAACCACACAAATTTTGTCTTCACAAAATAAAGAGTGTTCATGAACACCTTCATAGGAGTAACATTATATGTAGAAACACCGACAATTGGAGTTGAGCTTTTGTTTTCAGCAGTATAAAATGCAAGAGCACTTTCTCCAGGCTTGACCCTAACCTGATAGAATAAATGAATAAATACATTAAAATTTTAACTTTTCTCTTCTATCTCTCCCTCTGTTTTTTTTTTTTTTCATTTTTTCTTCTTCTTTTTTGTTGGGGGTATTGTTATAGGGTTCTTCAGGAATCCATTGTACAGTTGGTATCAGTTCAATTTTAGTTAACTTCTGATAAGATGACAAGAGGCCAACGTGAAGGATTGAGACACATTTGATCCCCATATGATTGAATCATGACAAGCATTTTTTTTATAAAATCTCAGCCGTTCCATAGACAATTACCCCCCCCCCCACAAAAAAAAAAAAAAAGATAATAATGTCGTGCTGCCAGTGTTACTACTTCAAAGACTACCAGGAATGAGTTCAAGATTTTCAAGTTGTAACAAAATTTTAACAACTCATATTATATACTACTTTGAATTGGATATGCAGATATTAGGTAGAAGTTCCAGAATGTTAATGAAAGAAAAACCTCTCTCTGAGTAGGGGTAAACTTCCATGGCATACCATCAGCAACATCAGCATTGAACTGCACCGCAATTACCCTAGAAGATATATATTGCAAGTCATCAAACCATCTTAACCCATGAAAAAAATCAGATATCATAAAACTAAATTCTACTTGAGGTATATTGAATAATATACTGTAAGCAGGCTTCATATAGATGGTTTAAGATGAATAAAAGCCAGAAAAATAACCATCCTAGGTAGTTGACATCAGATCATCACTTGTTGCCCCTTTGACATATCAGTTGTAACAAACCATAATAAACCCAAAAGAGCAATATAATTCCCAATTTAAAAGAGGCTAATCCCTTGCGTAAAGTTCCCTTCGAGTAAAGCATAAAGAAAAATAATATACTTTAAAGTAAATTTTTTTTGCTTTCACTTTTATCTAGAGATTAGAAAACAAAGGGCCCACAATATACTTTAAAGTAAATTTTTTTTGCTTTCACTTTTATCTAGAGATTAGAAAACAAAGGGTGGGTCCAGTGCACAACAATTTCCCAACGTAAAGGAAGAAATGAGGAGCATAAAGAAATTGAAACGGGACTCCATTATATGAGCAAGTACACAATATTAATAATACGTCAAAATGATAAAGATTGTTGGAACTTGAACAACAAACTCAACTGCATGATTCAACAAACAGAGGAGCAAGAATAACCACCTTTAGAAGTCATGATAATACCTTGTAGCAACTGTATTATCTCTATCATGTCGAGCAATTTTCTCTTCAACAGTCTGAATAAAATTAAAATGAAGTAGTCAGCAGAAAGAAGCAAAACTGACACTAATTTTGAAAAGAAACTTAATCAAACCTCACGCCGCTGAATAGTGCCTCCATAGCCAGTCGCTTGACAAAATCTCCTGTATAAGGGGACTGCAGCATAACTACCTCCAACCATTGCAACAACCAAAGCACTTAAGTATATGAACATCTTTCGTGATTTCTGTTCTCTGGACACGTGAGAGGATGAGAACTGTCGAAAACCAGGCAGAGCACATGACCTGCTACCATTCTTTGCAGCAAAAGCTGAAGAACGGTAACTCTGATACAGAGACATCGTACTAAATTGCCTCTGAAAATTCGAGAGCCATATTTTACAAAATGAATTCTGCTGGAATCCATTAATAGAATTAGTTAACGTCTTGCTTGACCCTTCTGTAACAGTAAAAAGGCACCTGAATCATAAACAAGGTTATCAAAAGAACTCACATCAAAAGGAAGCTAACTCTTTTCACTTGTTTGGTCAAAAGGAGAAGAGAGGGGAGACGGGAAAAATCAATAGAAAGAAGTTAAATATAGTTTTCTATTATTTAATAAATAAAACTCATTCGCAGCAGAAATTTATGCATCAGTTAGAGAGGCACAAGGGCATCTCCTCATTTGCAAAAGAACAAGTGTCTGAGTTTTAATTACAAAAAGGCTTCAGCAGATTTCTCCATATATATTTATCAGCAATCAAGGAATGAAAACGAAAATATACAAAGTCAATCTCTGAATAGAGTATTGTATTACCGGGATTCAGGAGACAATCGCGGCAAATTCTTAAGATACAGTGAGAGCTGGGATCTCTTAATTAGCCACGAAGACAACATTTTCACCAGGACTGAGGTTCTAGCAATCGAAGGGCATTCAACACTATTAGGGAGAAGATAAGATGAAGCTGAGAAATGATAGTTGAACTTCATAAATACTTGCAAAAGTGTGACTACGGAAAAATTGATCAGCTAGAGTATTGGGATTGTTACTGCATAGGTTGATTATTTAAATGAGTCGCTGAACCAAAATCAACTTAGCAGTTCAAAATGAATAATCACAACATAAACAAAAGAAACAAAATGCATTGAGCCTTTCAATCATATGATCTGATCGCACCTGTATTCAGATTTGTAAATTGATTGGGGTGGGGCAATTTGAGCACTCAATTTCGTCGCGAGGAGAGCTCTCGCCTCTCTAAACCCTAGCCGCCTAGCCGGTGTTCAATCCACCGTGTTACTTCTCAGCTCTTCAACCCACAGCATCGATCGTAATCTTAGCCAGGTTTCCGTTTTCTCCACTGATGGAATTGACGACCTTGCCTCTAAGGAAGCGCTCGTCTCTATTTCCTAGTCACTGACGATTGTGGGACCAAATCTTCAAGGAGGATCTGTTTGGTTCCACGGAGGACGGATTTTAATGGAAAGGGGTGCGGGTGGGAGCCGTCAGCCGTGAGTGGAAAGAAATGGAAATGAAGACAATGCAAAATTTTCTCCTGTACTGTGTTTGTTATGGATTTGATTTGATAATTTACGTTTGGTTGGTTAAAATGATATTACGATGGATAAGAAATATAAAAATTGACAATATTATCATTCACTACAAAATATAAACATGATATTCAAAAAGGACAACTTTTGCTTTGGACAACGTTCGACTTTTGGCTAACTAAAAGATGAATCCTAGCAAAGAACTCAAATATCTTGCCTCTTGATCAAGAGCTACTCATGATATGTGCATTTACTCAAAACCAAAGCAAGTCTAAATTTTACAATTTATGCATATGATGGGTATGTACAGGTTACTTACTTGAAAGTTAAATAATTTATCTTTTAACAATGAGCTATACATGATCTGCATTGAGTCAAAATCCACAAGTCTAATAATTTTACAACTAAAATACACATGATTGGTACCTTGTTGGTATTTGAAATTTAAATAAATTTCTCCTATGAGTTACTCATAACATGCATATAATTAAAGTATGAAAAAAATTATGTTTTCTCCTATTTTCAGCTAGAGTGACAGAGCAATCATCAAAACCCAAATCTTTTGTAAGGTAATTTATGTTGATTGTATATATATTTCATTCCTGCATATATATTTAACCATGGGAAAATATTGGAGACTTCCATTGCAATCACATATTTTCAACTGCCTTAGATGGAACACGTTTCAACTGCATATGGTATCTTTTCAACTGCCTTAGATGGAACACGTTTCAGTGTGAATGCATCTATTTCCAATGCATGGCCCTAAAAGGAAGATGGAAGATCTGTTTGACTCATCATATATCAAACCATATCTAATAGAGTTGGATTCCTCCTTTTACAAACTCCATTCCATTATGGTGTTTCTGGAGGAGTAAGTTGTGAGATTATCCCACAACTCCTAAGATGGTTAACAAATTCTTGGCTCAAATATTTACCTCCTCGATTAGATCGAAAGGTTTTAATTGTCTTACCAAGTTAGTTTTGCACTTCATTTTAGAATGTTTTGAACATTTCAAAAGATTCATATTTATGTTTCATTAGATAAACATAACTATACCTATTGAAATCATCTATAAAAGTAATAAATTACATATAACCTCCTCTGGAATGTGTATTTAGTGGCCTACATACATCTGTATGTATGAGGCCCAATAAATAAGTGATCTTTTCACTATGCCCATTAAAAGCTACATTGGTTATCTTTCCCATTAAATAAGATTCACATATGTCAATTGATTGAAAATCAAATGAGCTAAGAAATCCATCTTAATGGAGTTTATAAATGTTTTCTCATTTATATGGCCTAAACGACAATGCCATAGGTAGGTTGGATTTAAATCGTTTGATTTAATCCTTTTGATAATTATGTTATAGATATTTCCATTATTAGGATGTCTCACTAGGCAGAACTAATTCATAAGTGCCTATGGTTAAATCAGCAACTCTTGCTCTATTTCCAATGCATGTGAACCCGTTTCTTCAGTTTTCTACTATTTTTGAGATCTTGTACATTCGTACAGATGTGAGAACCATATGCAGTGTCTAATACTCATGTAGAGGAAGTAGAAAATGAATATCTATAACATAAATACCATAAAAGATAGCCTCACTATCTTTTCTTTTCTTTTCAAATCTTCTAGGTGGAATTTACAATTCTTCTTCCAATAACCAGGTTCATTGCAGAAGAAGCACACTCCTTCCTTTGGAGGCTTTGCCTTCTTAGGCTTGGACTTAATTTCAGGTTTATTTGGCCCTTTGGTCTTGCCAACTAAGCTACTGCCCTTTCCTTTGCCCTTGCCTTTCCTTTTTCCTTTTGAGAACAATTCTCAAGTTCCTGAACCAGTCAAGAAAGTTTGTCCTATTGCGTTTGACCTTCTCAAGGACTAATCATAGTGATAGTACAACAATATTACTAGTATACATGATTCTATAATTCAAAATATACAAAATAGATTATTAATCTCCCATTAAATCAATAATCCTCAATATGATTAGTGGGCTAAGACCCATATTTCACTTAAATTTAACTCCGCTTTAGCAAGACCTTAAATTTAAGTTATTTAGGTAGGTAACCCTTTACCAATTACATCATATATAACTCTTAGATTTCATGGGATTCGGTCATCATATGACCCAGCATGTTTAATCCCATCTACAACTGAGTAGCACCATTACTCACTATTGCTTTCCCAAGATAACTCAAATGCATCCACTTTGGTGAAACTTACAACTGAGCAATCGATGTTTTGACAATTATTCATTAATTGACGGCATTATGATTTAAAATTGAATTATGAGGATTTTTTTTTAAATTAACTGGTTTATATGTGTATAACATAGTTTGTATCTCATACAATTATATATACACTTATATATAATAATATGCATCATATGATCTAATCATAAGAAGCATAAAATATGATATAATATGGTTCATCTAACTTGTATCATCTCAAACCTATGAAATGACCTTTATAATAAGAAGTGATTAAAGATTGAGAAAATTTACAACCCTTTTGTAAATTTTAATTTTCTCAAGCCCATGAGATGACTTATATAATAAAATTAACTAATAAATGATTTAAAAATGAGATCCCATATATTATGAAAAGCAACAATATGAAAGATTATAATTTATACACTATGAGATAATTTCCCATAATCAAAATGTAATCCCCTAGACAAATTTAACCACATAATATATTCATGGTTAATTATGTAATTCGCAATTCCTTATGATACCGTTTGTAATCCCTTCGATACCATTTGTAATTCCAAACAAAATTAGACTCTGATGCCATTTAATTATTTCCCAAAGAGTCATATGGAATTAAGATGATATCCCAAACATTATGAAAAGTAATAATATGAGAGATCATAACTCATACATTATAAGAGATGATTTCCCATATAATACTTGAAGGCATCACCAATGCATATACTTCATATATCAAGAATTCATTTTAATATGAAAAATAACAATTAAAAAGATAAAAACTTATATATCGAGAACTCATCTTAATATCAAAGGTAACATGAGAGATGTTAACTCATATATCTCTCATGAATTTGGCATACTTCATCTGTATAACAAATAAGAACACATATTATATATCATGCTTTTCAAGGGGAAAAAGCACAACATACATCACATGTATGTCCCAAATTCTTATTTTTCAAGAACATATTATATATCATATTTTTGAAGGGAAAAAGGGATATCATACATTACATGTATTCCAGATTCACATCATATACAAATCTATAGCCAAAACCATATGTACACATGAACACATTCATATAAAAATACATTGCGCATCTGAACTTGTAATTAATACGCCATATGCAGATTCAAAAATGCATACATCATGTATCATATACAGATTTGAAAATGCATGCAATATATCCCAAATTATCATGCTTTTCAAGAATCCACGAACCCATATATCATATATATCATGTTCTTAGTCAAAATGCAAACATGAATTGAAAAACGCATCAATCAACATACATCATATGTTATGCCAATCATACGAACTCAATCTAAATGCAAAATTGACCGGCTTTGATACCACTGTTGGGATTAGAAAGTACACGTAGCGGAATTTTGAATTTTCTAATCCCAAATACAGATTTGTCAAAGGCATTTAGATCGAGAAGATGAAGCCATACCTTTTGCGTTTCGAGTTCGTCCCTTCCTTTGCGATTGGATCTCTTCATATTCCACAACCTTCTGCGTTCTTGATTCCGATCAGAGGAGCCGACATTTCTTTGAATGCCTCCCTCTACTGGTATCCACGTGAACAGTCTCCAACAATGGCAGGGTGCTAGTGCCTTTTCAGTTTCACTCACTCTCTCTAGGGTCTTTGGCTCAAGAACGAATTTGAATTTAGATCTGAAAAAATATCTAAGAGTAATCTCTATTAATATTGAAATTTGAATTTTAAAAAGGATATTCAAGATTAATCTTTATTAATCTTGAGATTTGAATTTCAAAAAGATATCCAAGATTAATTTTTATTAATGTTGAATTTCAAAAATTCAAAAGATATTCAATATTAATCTTTATTAATCTTAAAATCCAAAATTTGAAATTCAAAATATGAAATTTGAATTTTGCAATTCTGATTTGAATTAATATGATATGATCAAATCATATCCATATAATTAATCCAAATAGTGAGCCAACGAATTTAATTTATCTTTATGAATTAAATCTGAATATTAATGTTAGTTATTAAATTAAATACTAACGTATAATATTATTGTCATTTCGAATTCATATGTATAAATATATATAATTTGAATAAACCCTAAAATTAAAGCTCTTGTTGGGTTGTTCTTGCGTGCGACCCTGTAGGCCCATATGAAGTTGGCAGTGGGCTAAACTTAACATTAGCCCACAAGTCGTAAGCGGTCTCTAGAAAGACATTACACTACTCAAATCATATGGGGATCGTTAACACAACGCAAGCTTTCATACAATCACATCACGTCCCTTTTGGCATACGATATCTCAATCAAGGATGTGACATGGATAACATCATCCTCCTATTCCCGACCATTACTTTCTTGATCTTTGAGTAGTTTGATCAAATAAATGAAAACTCCTTTTCATTACGGTATGGCCATACATTTCTCAGACTCACTCATCGAGGGACCCGATAATATCTCTCAACTAATTTGAGGGACAAATCCTATCTTGATCACTCACATTCCTCTGCATGAAAACCCCTAAGCCCGATTATAGCCTTTATCGTCACCCAGTCAAAGTTGACTTTTGACTAGGTTAAAGCTTAGTGACTCTCATGTAGGAATCCATGATGATCTCAGGTCAAAGGGCATTGTGATGTGATTACATATGAGATAAGTTAATGACTTAATCCATGCAGCTTTCTCATAGCAGGTTGGTCTAGCACTTTATGCTCTTACAAGTGCCTATCACTTTAACTCGTATCTGTAATATTCACCCTTTACTGTAAACTGAAATAGAGGCCAAATTGATAGTTATGAGATAAGATAAGGCCCAGAAATAAAAGTGTAGAAAGACAATATGTCAATGGACCAAAGAGACCCTGGTCAATTTAGCCATAAGGCTTTTAAATTACTAAGAATGTAAGCCAGGGACATAAATGTCATTAAGTATAAAGACCAAGGACAACATGGTCATTGGATAAAAAGGGTCAAACCAATAGTCAAACGTCAAATTGGAGCCCATAGATAGAAAGCACAGAAAAAGTTGATGCTGATGGGCTGAATGACCCAAAGTTGGACCTGGCGTAGCGGAAGAAATTTTATGAGAACTTTGCAGTTAAGCGTGCTCGCCTTGGAGCAATCTCAGGATGGGTGACCTATTGGGAAGTATGTAAAGGTCATTACACAAAAGATCAAGGGCGACAAAGTTAAGGGTAGAAGTAACCGAATGGAATTTGGTTTGGTGAGTGTAACCAAACCTCAACCAGATTTTTTAGACTCAATGATGACACTTTTGAATAGCCAATGAGAATCAAACAAATGTGGGAGTGGTGGCAAAATCGCCACCCTTAGATTAAACTTAATAAATAAGTTTTAATCTTAACCCTTGATATTTTATGAGGAATTTTATAAAAGCCTTTTTTCCTCCTCTTCCTATCTATTTGGACCTCTTGCTGCTGGAATTGAGAGAGGAAGATGTCATCTTCAAGCTTCAAGAGGAAGAAGAGCTTGAAGAAAGTCAAAGGTAAGAAGCTTTCTCATGCAAACCTATACCTTTTCTTGATCCTTGGAGATCCTTCTACCTTTCTATCGGTTTAGATTTTTGGATTTGGCTCTCTTTTGGTGGCTGGAAAGTTAGGTTTCATGATAGGAAAAATGAGAAAGAGAGGGATTTAGAGGAAATAAATGGTTGCAAAACACTCCTTGCATGACAAGGAGAAGATTGATGTATATATTTCTTGGATTTGATGTTTGTATGAATTTTTGGAATCTCAAACCTTAAGGGGAGATGCTGCCCAATTTTATATTTGATGAAGAAGATTTGTATTCAAGCTATATAATCCATGGAAATGAGTTTGGGATCAAGAATATGTTGGCATATGTGTTGAAAGTTTGAAAAATCACAATATGGCATATATGTGCATGTTTCGGTCTGATCTGGAACTTGGAGAAGGAATGTTGTTTTGATGATTTTG
>JANTPZ010154200.1:6736-22264 GCA_025593235.1 Vachellia pachyceras
CTCTGAAACTGTGAAATTTGCTCCCCATATATAATCATCTGGTCAAATGGAATTAACATGCTGCCAATTTGTGTTGCAGGGTAAGATCCAATATGAGAGTCAGCAGGCACATCAACAAACATGTTTTTCCATGGAATGTTATCATTCTGTCTAGAAGTAGAAGATAAAAGATGATTCTGTCTGTCTTACTGAATCAAAAGATCTAACCCCAGCACCAGATTCTAATATCCACATCCATAAAAAAATAAATAGAATAGAATAAATTTAAAATATTAAATATATAAATATAAATATTAAATATATAAATATATTATATAAATATATTTTAAATATATTAATTGTTATAATTATATAATTATTAATAATATTTTAATAATATTTTAAGGGGATGGGGACGGGGTGCTTCTCCCAGCGAGAAGCACCCAAACCGATTCCCCTTGGGTTCCGTCCATACGTTCCGTATCAATCAGGAAGTCCAAAAGACTGTGGCTTATCTATATAGTCGGGTCGGGTCTCCGGTGGATATTGGAGAGCAAATGTTTCTGATGGTGTTGAACATGAACACAAATATCATTTGGGGTGGGACGGTAGAAGAAGAAGAAGAAGAAGAAAGGACTGTAATGGGAGGAGAGTTCAGGGAAGTGATGGCTACTGTTATGGATCTAATTGCGAAGCCTAACCTATCAGACTTGTTTCCTAGGTTGGCTTGGTTGGATTTGCAAGGTGTGGAGAAACAAATGCGTTTGGTTGTTCAGAGGTTTGATCAGATTTTTGAGAAGATAATTAAGCAGAGGATGAAGAAGAAGAAGAAGAAGAAGATGCAGATGAGTGGAAGCAAAGCTGAAGAGAGTAAGGACTTTTTGGAGTTCTTATTCAAATTGAAGGATGAAAAAGGTTCTAAGACGCCTCTCACCATAGACAACATCAAGGCCCTCCTTGTGGTAATATGTTTCTTCCAACTTTCATTTTTTATAATATAAAAATTAACCAAGACAAATATTTAATTTTTAGTCAATTTAAACACAAACAACCATGTCAACACATACAGGCTCAAGCTCTGTGTCACATGGCAGCTTGCAGGTCCTTATGATTAACTTCGTTTTTAATGAAATTCTTGTGGATCTTTTTCTTTAAGTTCCTCGATTATATATATATATATACACATTGATCTCTCTACTCATAATTTATTAATTAGTTAAGGTGCAAATTTATTTTAGCAAGGAAATTTAGGAGCATATGACATAGTGAAGTTTTGAATAGTGCAAAAATAAATATAATATTTTAAAAATGATGCAATTTTAGCTACTTCGTTGAATTGGCCCCAAATGTCCATTTCTTATTTGTGTGGTATATAGATTTTCTTCACATATGTTTCGATAAATTTAATGGAGTGAGTAAAATTACCCCATTTTTAAATACTATATTTACTTTTACACTCTCCAAAATTAAAAAAAAAACTTTGTTTTTAAAATTACACATGACCCTTTATTAATATAAAAGAAAAAATGAAGTTAATGAATAGCTAATGACATGGCCACATTGATAAAAATGAAATACAAATAAATCGACTAGATTATAGATTATATATGTAAGTGCAAGAAAATAATTGATTATGCGATGATTTAGTTTTTATAATTTTTCTATTTTCTATTTTTGTGCCATGCTTTAAATAATTTATTTAGCTTACTTAATCTCTCCAAATTAGTCAGTCAGCTCATTTATCAAGAATTGGATGCATTATTTATTAATGACTTTACTATGGACAGAACATGGTGATAGGAGGAACAGACACATCCTCTAACACAATCGAGTTTGCAATGGCTCACATGATAAACAAACCAGAGGTGATGAGAAGGGTTCAACAAGAATTGGACAACATAGTGGGAAACAACAACATTGTACAAGAGTCACATATTAAGAAGCTACCCTACTTGCTCGCTGTAATGAAAGAAACCCTAAGGTTACACCCTACAGTCCCACTATTAGTCCCTCATACTCCAACTGAAACTTCCACTGTGGGAGGCTACACAATCCCAAAAGGCTCTCGTGTGTTCGTGAACTTGTGGGCAATACATAGAGATCCTTCTATTTGGGACAATCCTATGAGCTTTGATCCTTCAAGATTCCTAAGAGCTCAACATGATTACAAAGGGAACGACTTTCGTTATTTACCATTTGGGTCTGGACGAAGAATGTGTGCAGGAATGGCCATGGCAGAGAAGACCTTTTTGTATTGTGTTGCCGCACTGATGCACTTATTTGAGTGGAAATTGCCTCAAGGCGAAATGTTGGATATTTCAGAGACGTTTGGTCTTACACTGAAAATGAAAAAGCCTCTGGTTGCCATCCCCATGCCACGATTATCCAACCTAGCTCTTTATGAGTAGGATGCATGCATGCATGTGTGTGAATATATATGGGAATAAATCTTGTTAACGTGAGCTTATTGAAGTTCAAAGTCAACAATCCTACTACTGTGTTACATAATATTTAAGCATTGTATTTATACGACTTCATGTTTGACTCTTTTTCACTAGGTCATTATGTTTCAAAGCTCTTTACATTTAATTTGGGAAATCATGTTAGAACAAGCTCATAAAAAATAAAACACATAGGATTTATGAGCTCTCTTATATCGAAACAAATAGCAGTGGAAGATATATTCCATCACACTAATACTTTTCTTTCTTTTGTGGATCCAAAATCAATTATAAAGCAGTTAGGTGCAAAACAGATGAGGTGAGAATATGTCATATCTCTTCTGGCTAGTTGTAGGCTCAATGATGGCAATAAGAGTGGTCGTCACCAATCAGGGAATCTAAAAATAATCAAGCTCATCTTGTTGCACTCACCATGAGAAAGCGATCCTTTATAAAGCTAACTAAGGTTACCCTATTTGGGTGCATGCCCAAAACACTATGAGCCACACTTAGGATATTTTATTAATTCTCTAATTAATATCTATCATAATTATAGGGTAAAGCAGTAAAAATATCTTTTATGTTTTTTAAAAAGAATTACCAGCGCCATAAACTTTGCTCGAGTGCAAAAATGCCACTGAACTTTTCTAATTAAGGGCAAAAATTCCACATCGTTAAATAGCAAAACATCCATTACATTTAGTTTTTGTGAGGGTGATGGAGTTGGGGGGATGCGTTTGTTTTTTTCCTAAAATAATCATTTAAGAAATAGTAGTGTGGGACCCCAAAAAAATGGCAACAGGCATTATACTAGTTAACGGATGCGGTGTTTTTGCCTCAATTAAGATAAATTTATAGGTATTTTCGCATCTAAGTAAAGTTTATAGTGTCAACAGGTCTTTTTGAAAAAGATAAAAGGAATTTTTATTCCTTTACCCATAATTATACTATAATAAGATATATCACAAAACAATCGGGTGCTAAAGTTTTTACTGGGGCATTAGGATTTATATATCTTACAAGTATTATTAGATTTTATACATTTTGAATTGACGCTTTATAAGTTCATAACTACAGAGAGACAGTTTGTTTCCAAAATATCCAATGGACTCTTTGAATTTTGTTTTTCCCTAAAAAAAAAATCTTATATATATATATATATATTCCATATACAGCAAACTTTTTAGTTTTACTTGATAGAGATATTGAATATCATTTCTAATCAGAAGACATCTAACTATCTAAATATCTAACTACAAGATGCGAGTAGGACAAAACATCAATCCCCTCTAGTACAGAAGTTGGTTCAAATAAAGACGAATCTAATTTATTTGCCATTTGCAAAGGGAATCTCCCCAACAAAATAAGGAAAAAAAACAAACTATCGACGTGGAAAAATTGCCACTATTTACAATAAAATCAAATTTAAATCAACCTCACCTTTCAGCTCCAAAATAAAAATCTATGAACTCGTCTACATCAAATAAAGTCCTTTGCCTATCCTTCTGTTGAAAATTGACTCCTAGGGCCAATTGTAACATCCATAATTTTAGGACTTATAATTAATTGTTATTTAGATTTTATTTGGTTAAAGAAGATAAATAAATTAGAATATAAAAATAAGTGAAATTTTGTAATAGTTATTCTATGAAGAAAAAAATAAATAAAATATAAAATGAAACTCAAACATATCTTATTATTAAAATAAAAAAATATAATACCTAAATCACTATTTCTAATATTATCATTTTATTATTATCATCATCTTTCTTGTACATTCGTTTTTTTAAAAAATATAATAATAATATTTTATTTAGAATACATAACTCTAACCCTAACTCTATATAAAGTTGTCTTCACCACATCAGAAATAAACCTACTCCGCCGCTAGAGTAACTCCCCTCAGTACTGTTGCTAAAGCACCATTGGTACCCTTATTTCTCTTTCTCAGTTTTTCTTCTCTGATTAGACTGGAAAAAAAAAGTCTTATCAACCATTTATTTCCCTTAATCCATTACATACTACCTGCTTGTGCATCATTTGTTCATGTTTTATACTTTTTTTTTCTTTTCTTCACCATATGCGTGTGATGCCTTTCTTGAAGAATTTTTTTTTTAAACGGAAGCCACAGATCAAGCGTCCTTCCAACACAAAGATAAACACCCTACAACTTGAAAGCAAAGCCATAGTAGCAGTCATCCTTTCCATCAATCATATATGTCTTTTCCATAGAATATAAATATATATTTAAATATATATATATATATATAAAGTTAACCCGTGTGTATGCGTATACGTGTTGTTTATATATATAATATTATATATATAGTATGACTATGGCCAAGAAGAACTTTTTGTATTGTGTTGCCACACTGATGCACTTGTTTGAGTGGAAATTGCCTCAAGCCGAAAAGTTGGATATTTCAGAGAAGTTTGGTCTTACACTGAAAATGAAAAAGCCTCTGGTTGCCATCCCCACGCCACGATTATCCAATCTAGCTCTTTATGAGTAGGATGCATGCATGTGAATGTGTGTGTATAGGGGAATAAATCATGTTGATATGAGCTTATTGAAGTTCAAAGTCAACAATCCTATCACACAACTCTTTATTTTGTTTGATGTCACTATCTGATTACTGTGTTATATAATATTTAACCTTCGTATTTATACGACTTCATGTTTAACTCTTTTTCACTGTGTCTTTATGTTACAAAGCTCTTTACATGTTATTAGGGAAATCATGTTAGAACAATCTCATAATAAATAAAACACATAGGATTTATGAGCTTTCTCATATTGAAACAAATAGCAGCAGAAGTTAGATTTCATCTCACCATTACTTTTCTTTCTTGTGTGGGATCCAAAATCAATTATAAAGTAGTTGTGTGCAAAATAGATGAGGTCAGAATATGTAATATCTCTTCGGACTAGTTGTAGGCTCACTGTTGGCAACAAGAGTGGTTATCACCAATTACATAACCTAAAAATAATCATATTACTTTGGCCATCAAGCTCATCTTGTTGCTCTTACCATGAGAAAGCAATCCTTTATAAAGCTAACTAAAGTTATCCTATTTGGGCCAGGCCCAAAATACTATGGGTCACACTTAGATATTTTATTAGTTCTCTAATTAATATATATATATATATTATAATTATAGGGTAAATGAGTAAAAATGCCTTTTATTTTTTTTAAGAAGATCACCGCTGGCGCCATAAACTTTGCTCAAGTGCAAAAATGCCAATGAACTTTTCTAAATAAGGGCAAAAATGCCTCATCCGTTAAAGAGCAAAACATCCGTTACTTTTTGTTCTTCTGAGGGTGTTGGGGGAGGGGGAGAGAGGATACCAAAGAAAAAGGTGGGGGAGCGTTTGTTTTTTTTTCTAAAATAATCATTTAAAACATAGTAGTATGGGCTCACAAAAACAAAAAGTATTAGCCATTATATTATTTAACGGATGTGGCATTTTTACCTCTAGTTAGATAAGGTCATGGCCTTTTTTTGCATCTGAGTAAGTTTATGGTGCCAACAGGTCTTTTTGAAAAAGATAAAGGGCATTTTTGCTCATTTACCCATAATTATAATACAATAAGATATATCACAAATCAAATAAGGTACTAAAGTTATTAATGGGGGATTAGGATTTATATATCTTATAAGATATAATTAAATTTTATACATTTTGAATTGACTCTTAATAATTTTATAACTACAGAGACAATTTGTTTCTAAATTAGCCCATGGACTCTTTGAATGATGTTTTTCCCTAAAGAAATCTTATATATATATATATATATTCCATATACTCCAACTTTTTTAGTTTTACTCAATAGAGATATTGAATATCATTTCTAATCAGAAGACATCTAACTATCTAAATATCTAAATGCAAGATGCGGGTATGACAAAGCATCAATCCCCTCTAGTACAGAAGTTGGTTCAAATATAGACGAATCTAATTTAGTTGCCCTTGGTGCCCTCATTTAGGGCAATTTGCAAAGGGATACTCCCCAACCAAAATAGGAAAAAAAACTATAGACTTCGACAAATTGTCACTATTTACAATAAAATCAAATTTAAATCAACCTCACCTTTCAGCTCCAAAATAAAAATCTACGAACTCACCTTCATAAATTAAATCCTTTAGCTATCCTTCTTGCTTAAAAAAATATCTATCCAGTGGATTATGTAAATTCCGTAAACTTTGATATATATATATATATATATGGACAGGATATGATGATAGGTGGGACAGATACATCTTCTAACACAATTGAATTCGCAATGGCTTACATAATAAATGAGAAAGAAGTAATGAAAAGAATCCAAAAAGAATTAACGTTTTGAAAAAAAAAAATTTGGTTCACTATTTTGATGTTCAAGACCCTAGAGTGGTTTAAGAGTGATTGATGTGCCTTTTTTGTATGGGCTATCAAATAAAAACTAAGCTAAATGTGATATAGTAGCACTAACATAGGTCGACCTGTACGTGGAGTCTATATATAATTCCTAAGTAATTTAATGTAAATAACCAATTAACTAAGAATTATCAAATTGATTTTTTTCTAATTAATTAAGCTAAATGAATGCACTTAAATTCGATAAATGGATGTTATAGGTGATTGAATCCACTAACCTTCATTGTCCAATTTAATATTGAATTCTTCTTTTAACTAAGTACCACTACTAGAAAATCACATATTAGTGATAAAAATTAGCGACGACTTTGATATTCCTCTCTAAATAACCCAATTAGGGAGGAATTTAGCGAGGAATATAAAATTCCTCTCTAATTTCTAAATTAACGAGGAAAATTAGTGATGACTTTGATATTCCTCTCTAAATTGCCCAATTAGCGAGGAATTCAAATTCCTCTCTAATTTTCCAAATTAGCAAGAAAAATTAGCGATGACTTGTATATTCTTCTCTAAATTTTTTAATTAGCAAGGAGTTAATTAAAAGTATAGACCTAATTTTGATATTAAAAAAACATTTGTAAATCCCTAAGGAGGCCTCTTGGCCTAATTAGGAATTAATTAAAAGTATAGACCTAGTTTTGAATTTTGTTATTTCAGTTGAATTAAACTGGAATTTCTCTTTTGCAGCACTCATTTTCCAACTTGGTTAGCATTTATTTTTAAATTTCTTAGTAGTAAATTATAAAAATTAGAAAAGAATGAACATTGATGGATTAAAGGGGAGTAATAAAAAAATTTAAAGATACTATAATCTGACTTCCCAACTACTGGTGCGATGTTTTGGTGAAAGTGAAAATAGAGTTCCCTCCAAATTTTGAGCACATGAAACTTAATATTCAAATCTCTCCGCGCTTCCTTGCTTGTGTTATAATTCATTATTTGGAGCTTGTCATTGTAATTCACTATTTTAATTTCCTATTCGAAATTATGTCTCTGCTCTGCATCTCACTCTCTCGTCTCATTTGCCCTAGCTAGCGGCGTCCGGTGGCTCCCTGATATCTCGAGGAGGATGACCACCCACCGGTGCTTTGAGCTGCGTCGTCAACTCTTCAGTTTCATGCCGCTCACCCTCTGCCCTGTCTGGCGACTTTGAACCGTCCGGCCTTGAGATGGATGGCGGTGGAAATGCGTATACCCGAGCCAAATCCAAGGGGAAGGTTTTGCAAGACGCGGATGGGAACGGTGGTATTTCATGGATCTCATCATTGATCCTGTTTACTTTCTTTTCCTTCTTCGATTTCTTGTTATGCTATATAATGAATAGATTTTAAATGCTCACGGAATATTTTACTACCCTAAGATCTTTTAGCCAGAATTCTTATTTGTCTTATGATCTACATAATAATTATATCTTGGGTTTTCTATCATGTTAAACAACATCTAAGTGCTAGGTGGCATCTAGATAGTACTAGCTCAACTATCCTGCTAAGAAATCTACCTTCTTATGCAGATATGCTTAGTTGGACAACTTCATATTATTTCTTCAGATTTAATTGATGTTGCTGCTAATGCCATTGCCTCAATTTTTTTTGTACATACTGGAACGGTTAAGGGCTATGATGGCTCAGAAATTCTAGACTGGTTTCATTTTCCTATTCTCAGGTATATTGTATTTTATTTTGGGGATGAAGTGTTTCTGTTCTTTCCATTCTTAATATTGAAAATATTTGTCTTGCAAGTCTTCATGACAAGAGTTATAATTCTTATGATTAAGTCCTGAGTGCTTAACAATTTTAAAATTTCTTCAAGCATTTAATTTTTCATCACTATTCAATTGAAATGAACTTGAAATTTTTTACTTGGGTTAGTGAAAAAACAGGAGGATATATCAACAGGGTTGTTGTGACTTGCCTTCAAAGTGGCCTTAACAAGATGGTCCGAATTATACAAAAGCTAGAATGTGCAACCATAAGAGCTTTAAGAGCACCATCATCTGGAAGATAAATCGCAAAGCATAGTTATTGTTGCCATTATTTAAGAGCAATGATCTTCAGAATTTTCATACACCAGGGGTAAAATTTGTGCATCTGTATTTTAATGTGTTATTTTTCTTATGCCTTTAATGAGAACGTAGATGGAAAGCTTTTCCATCATATAATTGATATGGTTAGGTGTATCAACCTTAGCTTCTGCAATTGTATAATTTAACCATGCATTATATAACCCGATGAAATAAGAATCTGTCATTTGCAAAATCCACAGTTATTGGCCGGCCAATTTTACTTGCTCTGGAGGATGATGATGGAGCTCCATCTTTTTGGAGAAAGCCCTCAAGTTCATAGAAGAGCATGGTGGGTTTTATGTTTCTGGATGTGGCTTACTGCTGGATGTGTTGATGCTTACTTTGACACGAGCTTTGTAAAATTTTGAGTTAATCGGCCAAATTAATCTTTCCCTATAAGCACATCCCTTGAACAACAGCATTATATAGTGATATATTTGGTGTGGCCACCTGTGAAAGGAACAAATAACAGAGAGGTCAAAACTGTGTTGTACACATGTACATTAAACTGACACATTTCGTTCTCTTCAATCTTTTCAAAAAGTTGCAGGGCGTCAAAATGCCTGTTAGCTTTGTTAAGAGCACTTAGTAAAGCATTAGATGCATATGCATCTGGTTTATGGCCCAACAATCCCATGACATCATAAACCTGAAATGCTTGTTTGAGTTTCCCTGCATTGCCTAGTGAGTTAATCAATCACAAATATCTATCATGATCTTTCTTTTTCCATCTACCTATGAAAATTTCTTTTCTCAAAGAGAGAGAGAGAACCATTCTTCTTCATGGTTTGTACTGGTCCTAGTGAATGCTACTATTGCTGCTAATATTTTTCCCCAAGTTTGGATTGGATAAGGAAGTATGAAATTTTCATAATTTGGAAGCAGGCTAATCCATGAGATAAGCATCGCTCAGCTATCATTGTTTCCTCATTTTGTTGATACCTTGTTTTGATGATAACAAAATTGTGCTAAGAGATTGCCAAGTGTTTTTGAATCTCAAGTTTCAAAGTGTTGATTCAGTGCTTCATGAAAATACTCGAGTGTTTTTATCAAAGTATTGACAGTACTCGAGCATTGGAATTCAATGCTCCAGCACTGCATGTTTTAAACTTAAGAAAATTTAGTGCTCCCAGGTAATACTCTAAGTATTAACATGAAGTGTTATCAATACTCAAGTATTGGAATGTAACACACGAGCACTGTGTTTTAAAAAAGAAGTTGTTAAACTATACTCTGAGTAAACACTTCAAGCATTGGCATAGAGTAATGCCAATGCTCGAGTATTGCAAGTCAGCACTCGAGCATTAGGCTAAAACAGGGCTTACAAACAATGCTTCAATGAAGTACTACAAGTATTGGCTAACAGCAGAGCCAATGCTCGAGCACTAGATTTACAATACTCGAGCATTGAGATTTCTGAAACCACTTCAAGTCAACACTCCAAGTATTGGCTGAAAGTATTGCCAATTCTCGAGCACTAAGTTTCAGTGCTCGAGTGTTGACTCTTTTTTCTCAACACTGTCAGACAATATTTCAAGCATTGGCTGACAGCATAGCTAATGCTCAAGCACTGCAAATGCAGTACTAGAGTATTAAGTCTTCTATCAGTGCTGTCAAGTAATACTTCAAGTAAAAGCTTCCAGCAGAGACAATGCTCGAGCACAGATTAACAGTACTCGAGTATTGAGACCTAACCCTCATCACCGGAAGCAAACACTGCAAGCATTGACTGCAAGCATTGGCAATGCTTGAGCACTAGCATTCAATGCTCGAGCATCAGGCTGAAATTTTTCACTATTCACCAATACTCTATTACAATGCTCCAGTATTCACTACAAGCATTACTAATGCTCGAGCAACATGATTCAGCACTCGAGCAATGTAAATTATCAAAATTTATATTTCCCAACATTTGCATAGAATACTCGAGTATTCCTAGAAAGCATTATCAGTACTCAAGCATTAAGATTTATTACTTGAGTATTTGAATTCTTTTCAAACACTTTCATATAACACTCGAGCATTATATCAGAGCACTGAACTTTTCTTTGAAAAACTTCAAACAACACTCGAGCATTGAGAAAGCTATGCTCAAGCATTGTTGTTCTAACAGCTTTATGTCTGGCACACTCAACCTATGCCACTCACCTACTTTCCTTATTTGTGTAACGACATTTTTGAATTCTAACTACTCTCATAAATGCAGAAGGTTGAAAAATTAAATGAGGAAATAAGCACAGGCATGGTCCGAGGCTTGGAGACTGAAACGTTCTTCTGCAATATTCAACCTCGTCTGACTCAGTAGCATTTAATGCCATTAATGAAGAAGTCAAATGGTCGATGGTGAGAGTAACGGCTATTTAAAGGAGTCTAACGGACATTTAAGATCTTCTCAACTATAAAAGGATTAGCATTCAATACAGGGAAAACAACAACGAATATCCTAAGCATTCAACGATGCTTCTATTACATTCTCTGTATTACTTCATTAAATCTTTTTGAACCTCATTATTAGCCATATACTCTTTTGAGAGAGATTACTGTGGCGAAAATACTCTGTAAATTTATGAGAAACTCAAGGCCGGGACCTTGAGTAAACTGGGCTAAAAGTAAGATAGAAACAGAGAGTGAGTGACTTTATTTTAGTGAGAAGTGAAAGGGGGAGTGGATTCCCAACTTGTAAAGGCTTGTGAAGCCTCATTATATTGTTGATAGTGAACTTGGAAATCCAGGGGTGCTCTGAGGACTGGACTAGGTCAAGGAAACCGAACCAGGATAAATCTGTGTGTTCATGATCCGACTAAGCCACAAAATGTAAACTTAGATAGTCAGTTAGCCTTAAAAATGGATCGAGAATATTAATTTTGATTTCCAAGGATTGTATAGTGACAACCCCAGGGTCGTTCTCACCGGAAGCTAATCGTGTACCAATAGTCCTTAGCTTGTGATTATGTTCGTGATGCAAATGCAAATGATTTCTTAATTCAAGATTAACTATATACCTAATGCAACTATAAAATTCAAAACTTATTTTTGGCATTTTCAGGCGGCAAAGCAAAGTAAAGCAGATTTGGATTGAAAAGGGAGTGTTATGGTGGGCTCCTCTTGAAAATGATCTAAGCCATCATAGTTCGCAAAACATTAGGTAGAGTATCGACTTTTACACTAAGTTTTCGAAATCACAAACCCTAACAATTTGTATGGGTCTGGAGCGTCATACGATGATCTCCTTCTAAATCCCCATATGCCTTGTTAGGTCATGAATAACATGCAATGAACTCCATTCCATGAGATCCTTGAAGTGCTCTTAGTGTGTGTACGGAAATCGCAAAGTGACAAAATCAACTCCATGCATGTTGACTCCAAAACCATGCACAACTAGGATGATAGAAGAGAACAACAAGACTTCATTGAATAAGCAAAATGAACTCCATTTCACTTTGTCAATCATAAAATAACTCAATACACAATAATCCAAGTTTGGCTTAATCGAGACCAAGTATTGACATACAAATCACAAAGTCCAACTCGGATTCTAAGTAATCCATAATGTAAATACAGATTGAAAGTAAATACTCCCCTTTTGGCACTTTGAACTCAGGCTCATTCCATCTTCATAAGGATGGATATGCTCAGCTCCTCATGGATGGTAGAGACAGCATATGAATGGATGAATGAAGCATGATGAAATGGTGAATGGTGAAGGTAGGGTTTGGAGAGTGTGTAGATGAGAGAAATTGAGTGTGTGTGTGTGTGATTCTGCCTTCCTTCCTCTGCCTCCCCTTCTCTCTAGTCGAAAATGACCTAATTTAGCATTAGAAACCGTCATGGGTCAGATCTCTTAAGCCGGGTCAAGTTATTTTTCTTAAGGCTAACCGACGATCTAAGTTTACATTTTATGGCTTAGTCGGATCAATGCTTGCTGACATGGCACGAGCTATGATGACAGAGAAGTAGGTGTCACAAGTTTTCTGGGCAGATGCTCTAAGCACATCTTGCTATATTTCAAATAGAGCATACATAAGGCCATCACTTGGAAAGACACCATATGAGCTGTTTAAGCGAAGGAAACCAAATCTGTCACACCTTCATGTCTTTGGTAGTAAATGCTTCATTCATAATAATGGTAAGGATAATCTTGGTAAGTTTGATCCTAAGTCTGATGAAGGTTTGTTTCTTGGTTACTCAAATAGGAGCAAAGCTTATAGGGTCTTTAACAAAAGAACTTGTGTGGTAGAAGAATCTGTGCATGTAGTGTTTGTTAAGACTAATCCTCCTACAAAATCTGATGCTGATGAAGAAAATATTATTTCAAAATGTTTTGAAAATCTAAATAAGGATAGTTCCACTAATTGTCAGCCACCTCAGGCTGTTGAAAATGAACCATCAGATGAATATCCTCAATCTCCTTAACCAAAAGCTTGGAAGTACATCCGCAATCATCCCATCAATCAAGTGATTGGAGAGGTGAGTGGAGGTGTACGTACAAGAAAAAGATTTATCAACGGGCTCAATTTTCAGCCTTCATTTCTCAAATAGAGCCTAAGAATGTTGAGGAAGCTTTGACTGACAATGACTGGATAATAGCTATGGATGAAGAACTAAATCAATTTGAAAGGAATCAAGTTTGGGATTTAATACCTAGACCCAAGGATCATCCAGTCATTGGTTCAAAATGGGTGTTTAGGAACAACCTTGATGAATCAGGAATCATTGTCAGAAATAAAGCAAGATTGGTTGCAAAAGGTTATAATCAAGAAGAAGGCATTGATTATGATGAAACCTATGCCCCGGTGGCAAGATTAGAAGCTATTCATATGTCACTTGTGACACTCCTTAACTTACCCCTTAGCTTCATTACAAAGTGAATTAGAATCAAAAGGAAGCCTCATTATGATCAAAGGGTCCAAAAGTTTCAATTTCAAAACTTTCAAGTTTGTGAAAGTTACTATTCACTGGTTTTAGGACCAACTTTGAAAATTCATAACTAATTGTAGAAAAATCGAAATTGAGTGCTTCCAATTTCTATTTGAAGCTTGTAAGTTCCTTTACAAGGCAAAAATAAAAATACTCCTTGAGTCATTTACTTGCCCAAATGATACAGTTTAATTCGTAAAAATGTACTGTACACTTGGTCATTTTTCTATTTTTCCCTTGTTTTCTAGTGATTTTCTTTAAAACTTTGAAACTTAATAACTTTCTATACAAAACTCCAAATTTAGTGTTCTTTAGCTTGATAAAAAGCTCACAATATGAACTATTTTTCTGTAAAATTTCATTCTATTTGGAGTTTATTTACTCTGTTTCTCGTAAGCCCAAAGTTAGGGGTTCACTTGACTTAACTTTATCATTTGAAATCTTAACTTCTACTTCTTTCTTAACCATGAATAAGCATGCAAGTGAAGTTCCTTAACTAGAATATATCAACCATATGTGCATATATATATATATATCACGTATTACATGCCAACTTAAAACCAAAACATCATACTAATACATAACCAAAATATCATCCAAGAAGGCATTATAAATTTAGCTTCATGCTTCCATAACCTTCTCTTTTCCCTTGGATGAACTTGTACCTACAAATGGTTAGTGGGGAAGAGTGAGATTTTTGAAAATCTCAGTAGCAAAGCTTACTAACATTCATGAAAAGTTTGCATGACATACTTTAAGTTCATAAAATAAGTAACAAAGTCAAATTGTGTACCAAGCACATACTCAATGCATATGGCCATAGCATAATGTTACTCATAAACACATTCAACAATGTCATCAAGTCATGGACATCATTAGAATATTTTCACAACATGTTAAGTAAAGTTAGAAATCTTTGCTACCTTTAGGCTTTACTTTTCTTCAACTTGTTCTTGATTTTATGACTTGTCTTGGTCACTTTGAAAGTCACCCTCTTCAACACAATTCTTGCCTACACAATAGAGAATGCGATGGGCATTAAACATTAGCCGTTTCCAATGCAAAAACCACTTTAAAACTTCATTAACTTCCCTTGAACTTCCTTAATACCCTAGAGCATTTTAATTTGTTTTATTGGTTCTTAATGCTTCCAAATCCCTTGTCTCACTTTACCCCTACACAATTCCTCATTTTAGATCTAATGGAAGCATTAAATTAACCAAAAACACCTTCCTTCTCACACTTTCCAGATTTGTACGAAAATTGCCAAAATTGGAAAAATGTCTCTTTTCAACTTCTAACAATTCTACCACTACAATTCTACCACTTGCTTCATGTTTCCAAACCCTTATTTATGCATGGAAAAACATGATTCTAATCCTTCCATATCAAATGGAAAATTGGACAGCACTTCCCCATATTTTCATGATTTGCCAAGATTACAAAAATCACAACACATCTCAAACAACATCAATACTATCATCAACATACTTCTTTCAACAAGAGGAAGCATTTCCAACAATTAATTAGCCTTAAATCCCTCTTTTTCTCACTTCTCTCTCAAGAACCCTAAGTCATGAAATTGAGAAAAGAGAGGCTAAATCAAAATTCTAAACCATGGAAGTGGAAGAGGAAGTTGCAAGGAAGAGATTGGTATATGTTTCAAGGTAGTAATCTTCCTTACCTTGAGTTTCCACCAAGTTTTTCT
>JANTPZ010154206.1:0-17766 GCA_025593235.1 Vachellia pachyceras
TCCATGAGCAATTCCATCAAACCAAACAGACATGGAGATGGAAATCAATTCCATTTCCATCTCCATGGGGACCAATTCCATCAAACCAAACGGGCCCTTAATGTTGACAGAGCCTTGATCTCGACTACGTACGATGGGGAACATGGGGTGCATATAAATGGAGTGTTTTAGTGATTCTAGTGGCGCGCGGCTTCATGTATATGTTAGGTTTCTTATGGTGACAGCTCTTGTATGCTGAATCATGGGCTTGCATTCTCTATTATCCTCCAAATTTTTTGCTATGTGTTTAGGTAAATTTTAGTAAAGCAACAATTTACAAAGGGATTTGGGTCACCGACAGCAAAAAAATATAAAAACTAATATATTAATTGTAAGACGGGTATTGAGAATTGTACTTATGATCTTCATGGATTACAAAGAAACTTGGGTAAACAAAAATTAAATGTGTGTGAAATGTAGAACTTGTAGAATGCAAGATGAGTAGAAGTAATTTTTTTTTAGTATAAATCGGATATCATTCATAAAACTTCAAACATTACATAAGTGTTAGGCACATTATCTCCTTCCAACACCCCTTCCAGTATATCAAATGGGGGTTAGTCATAGTAACAAGAGTTCCACACCAAACTGTGAGTCATTTTCGCTAATATATATGCTATAAAATTGTTCTCCCTAGCTCGTAGCATACTGTAAAACAATATTTCAATTTCGAGACATTATTTGTCGGGCCTCTTCTGCAATATCCTTGAAAGGATGATTGTTAGTGCAGCCCTGAGAAACTAGGTTAATAGTCTCGATACAATCTGTGCTAACTATGAAATGGTTATACCCACAGTTCCAACATATTTGTAACCCATGAATAACTGTAATGACTTCTGCAATAGCAGGAAGAAATATGTAAGTTTGCAGCTAAAGCTATCTATCTATCGATTGTTCCCTGCTCGGATGACCCCCACCATAACCACTTCACCATAGTGGTAGTAAGTTCTTAGAGTGCCAAAAGGTCCCCCTTCCTACGGGATGAAGCTTAGATAAATAGGCGGTCTTCATCTTTCATGGCACGTCTACCCGTCTCCTAAAATATAGGGGTTAGATGTTAGATCCATGGATCTAACCGTCTACCCCTGAGGTTTGAAGGATGTGGGAGGCGGATTTGATATGTTAGAAGGCTTCCACGTGTCCCCTTCAAATCTTACCATTAGACCTTTTTGTTGGGGTGTATTTGCATGTGAGTATGTAGATTGAGCCTCAAGCTGGTCTGGCCCAAAACGTTTTTTTGGGCATACACTATGCAAAGACAAAAGCGCTATAATATTAATTCAATATAACACCAATTGATTAATTTTAATGAGATTAAGCATGCTAAATAAAATATTTAGGTATCACTACAAAAAAATGGTATTTAGCAGCAGTCAATTAGTAGCGGTTTAACAAACCGCTACTAAATCATGAGTTTTGTAGCGGTTTTCATGCAAAGTGTTACTAATAGGCGACGGCAATATGAGCGTGCTATTTGTAGTGGTTTGTTATTACATTAGCAGCAGTTTTGATAAATGCAAACCGTTGCAGAAGTGAAAGGTCGAAATTAGCAGCAGTTACTATCGCGGTTAAAAAAACCGCTACTGATTTGCATTGGAATTTGTAGCGCTTTTTTCAATAATAACTGCTGCAAAAATGAAAAGTCTGTAAATTAGTAGCGGTGTAGACAAATCGCTGCTAAATATTGACATTTCCCGAGAATTGGCCCTAGTTTTGTAGCAGTTATAGTAGCGGTTTCCAAAAAACCGCTGCTAATTCACCGTCTATAAAACCCCTTTCCCCCCTCATTTCTCACTTTCGACCTTCCAAAGCGTCACATCAGAGGTTAGTTTAAAGTTTTGAATGTTTTTAATTTTAGTTAAATGATTTATTTATATGTTTTCTATTTTTTTAGATTTATTTTTTAAATCGTTTATTTTATTATAACTATTTTTTTAAATTAATTTTTTTTCCGATAGCTGATCAGGATCGGAGCAGGAGGCAAGGGAAGGAGCCTATATTCCCCGACGTCGGTGATGGTCAGGGGGAGGGTGACGTTATGCTTAACGTCGATGACTTCAAGCTGGGCAATATCAACATCTCAGTCGAAGAGGCTGAGAGGTTTAAGGATGAGGAGATAGAGAGGGACCAAGGTTTTCGGAGCCCGTTTGCTAGTCGATCGATTGGGTTTGAGGTCGACATTCGAGGTGAGTAAACAATTAATACATTATTTAATTAAAATGTTGTATTTAAATTTTTTATTAATTAATATGATTTAGATAATTTGCTTAGTAATTTTAATTATTTATGTAATTTGTCACATTTTATTTAGTTAATTTTTTATTAATAGATGATTATTTTTAGAAATAATTGTATAAATTCAATTTTAAGATTTGACAGGGGCGATCGTTATGAGGAAGCTCACATTAAGGGATGTACACCAACTCCCTAGTGATCAGAGGGTCGTCGTGGAGTGGACGACATCACCCGGCAGCCGCGGGAGAAGGGCGGTCAGCTCTTCAACCGCTACCTGACTGAGCAGGGTGGAAACTTCCTCAAGTTTAACATCAGTGCTGAGACCTGGAAGAAGATCCAGCAGAGCCTAAAGAACAGTGTATGGGAGAAAGTGAAGGTAAACTTTTTATTGTTTCAAAAATTAAAATTATTTACATTAATATTTTTTAATTAATAAATAATTTACTAACTTTAATTTTAAAATCTGTTGTAGGGAAAGTTTGTTGTACGAGATGCGAACAGGGAGTTCGCCATCTCGAAGATGGGGGAAGGGTGGAAGAACAGGCGGAATCGCCTGTACCACCAGAAGGAGGGGGATGGGACCAGGACCATCCAGGAATTGGAGGCGGATGTCCCAGATGGGGTCGATGCGGCGGACTGGGCCAGATTTGTCCGGTTTAGGAGGTCGCTAGAGCAACAGGCCGTGGCGAGAAAGGCTGTGAGGAGTCGGTCCCAGCAGGCGATCCATTATACGGCAAGATCGAAGCTGTTCTTCGTCGCATACTCGGAGCTAGATGAGGCGGCGCGGAGGAGGGCCGGAGGGAGACCTACGGGGAGATGTTTGTGACCACTCACAGACACTTAGATGGATCTCCCTTGACGCAAGAGATCGAGGAGATTATTGTAAGTATTTTTAAATTATTGAATTAATTGTTAATTTTTATTTATTATTTGTTACAATATTTAAAACTAATTTTTATTATTAATTATTGAATTAATTTTAAATTAGTAAATATATACTTAATTATTTAATAATTGTATTTACAATTCAATAATTAAAATATTTTTTACTATTTTTATTATTTAACATTTTGATTTAATTTTTTCGAGTACAGAGTCGTATTCAGCGTACAGACGCTGAGTTGAGGGAGTCTCAGGATTCTGCTATAGACCCCACTGCCTCACTGAGGGTAGCCATGGAGGGGCGTGACAGGCACCCCGGTCGACTCCCAGGGTTTGGGTTTGGGGCGACCCGATCCCTTATCTATGGGGGTCAAGGATATGAGGCTGTGACTTCCTCTTCTGCTTCTGCTTCCCAAAGGACTACATCTGGGCCTAGGCGGCACAGCGCACCAGGGGAGATGGATAGAGACCACTTTCAGGTGTAGTTGCAGTAGCAGCAACACATGCAATAGCAGCAGGAGCTGATGCATCAGCAGGCGCAGCAGGTGCAGTCTCAGTTCGAGATGTGGAGGCAGACTGCGAATGCCATGCTGCAAATCGCATACCAGGCTACCTTCCCTGGCGCAGCCCCACCTGAGCTACCTCCGCTATCGAGCATGGCCCCCCACCCCCATCCCCACCTCCCCAGCCCCCATATGGGCAGTTAGTTGTGTATTTTTTTTTATATTTTCGATACATATTTTGTTTATTAATTAAAAATTTTATGTTAATAAATTATCATTTAGAATGAGTTAATTTTATTGATTTACGATTTTTTTCAATTTTATTTAATTGTTTCAATTTCGTTTAAAATTTTGAATTAAATAAATTAATTATTGTTTTAATGTTATACATTAAATGATTTTTAAAATTTTCCATTAGATTAATTAATAAATTATTAATTATTATATTCAGAGTTATTAATTCTGAGTAAATTGTTAATTATTAGATTAAATTTAAATAGTAACAAATATTAGCAGCGGTTATTAACCGTTGCAAATTTCACATTTACCGCTCGTTTTAGCAGCGGTTATTAACCGCTGCAAATGTCAAATTTTGTAAATATTTCCCGCTTGTTTTAGCAGCGGTTATTAACTGCTGTAAATTTCAAATTTTAAAAAATTTGCCCGCTCGTTTTAGCAACGGTTAACAACCGCTGCAATAAATTTTAGCAGCGGTTAGTGACCGCTACAATATCCAACGGTATTAACCACTGTAAAGTTCAGCTCTCTGTTATATAACCGCTGCAAATTTCTGACCGTTGACCAGCACGGATTTAAAGCTTCCAAAATCAGTTTTTTTGGCCAAATTCTCTATTCTTCCTCTAATTTCTATCTTTGGATGTTCTCAACTCTCATGTGATGATGGATAAGTCATGGATGACGTTTCCTCGCACATCCGCTCAATATTTGGCCGGATTGAACACTTTCTTGAATTTTGCTGATACACATAGCAAGATTAACGGTAAGATTTCATGTCCTTGCTCTAAATGTAATTTCAAAAAAATGGCATGTTAAAGATGTTGTTAGAGAATATTTGATAGTTAAGTCGTTCCCTCAAAGTTACAAAAACTGGGTATATCATGGAGAAACGGGTGATGTCTTGAGAGAGTGTACTCCTGCATTCTCACAAATAGGAGTGGAAGAGGATCGGGTTCACCCTGTCAATGATGCACTTCGTGATGCTTTTGGGGTTCATGAAAATATAGTCACATATGAAGTGCAAGATCCGGAACCTCAGTATATGAGGAACGCGGAAGCTCATACTTTCTTTGAGCTCATGGAAGAAGCTGATAAAGCTCTATATCCTGGGTGTGGAAAATACTCAAAATTATCTTTTTAATTAAATTGTATCACATTAAGTGTCTATATGGCATATCTGATAAGGGAATGTCGATGATATTAGAATTGTTGCTCGACGCATTCCCTGAAGCATCGATCCCATCATCTTTTTATGATGCAAAGAAGATTATCACTAAATTGGGTTTGAAGTATGAAAAAATTCATTCATGTCCAAATGATTGCATGCTTTATTAGGGACAAGATGCAGATAGAGAAATTTGCAAGCGGTGTAACACCTCGAGATACAAGCCAAACGGGAAGGGGAAGAATAAGAAGAAGAAACCTGCAAAGATTCTTAGATATTTTCCTTTGAAACCGCGACTTCAGAGATTGTATTTTTTGCCTAAAACTGCTGAGCACATGAGGTGGAATGCTGTTGAAGCTAATCCTGATGGGAAGTTAAGACATCCGCGGGATTCCGAGGCTTGGAAGGGGTTTGATAAAGAATTTCTTGATTTTGGGGCGGATCCAAGAAACATACGTCTTGCTCTGGCGACTGACGGATTCAATCCTTTTGGGAACCTAAGCACAAGTTACAGTATTTGGCCTGTGGTATTAGTTCCATACAATTTGCCTCCTTGGATGTGTGTGAGGTAGAACTCATTCATCTTGTCTATGATCATCCCAGGAAAGAAAGCACCTGGCAATGATATTGATGTGTACCTGCAACCCTTAATGAAGGAGTTGGTTGAATTGTGGAATGACGGGGTTGAGACATACGATGAATATGATAAGGAGCTAGAAGTGTCAATGGTGTTGGTGAAGCTTTCTTCATTCTTTAGAAAGTTGTGTTCAAAGGTTCTTATCACTGAGGAGTTAGATCAACTGCAGGAGCAGATAATTCTCGCACTGTGCCATCTGGAAATGATCTTCCCTCTTTCATTTTTCACTGTCATGGTGCACCTCACCGTACACCTAGTCCAAGAGGCAAAATTCAGAGGCCCGGTTTAATATCATTGGATGTATCCCATTGAAAGGTACTCATTCACATTATTGACACACATTATTTACATATATATATATATATGTAAAACAAAGTTACTACTTTATGTTAACGTTTCAACTTATACAGGTGTTTAGGGAAATTGAAGTCATATGTCAGGAATAAGGCATGGCCAGAGGGTTCAATAGCGGAATTCTATATAAGGGAGGAGGTCTTGAACTTTTATTCTCGGTACTTTGATGACATCGAGACATCTTTCAACCGTTATCCTCGTGTTAATGATTGCCCTGATGTGGGTCCCTCAACATCGGCAGCTAGTTTGTTCCCTCCAATTAGAAGAGCAGTTCGAGGATATCAATACTTCAACCTTACTCCTAATGAGATGCTTCAGGCACATCAACATGTACTCATCAACTGCAGTCAAGTAGATCCTTTCATTCAGTAAGTATCAGTACCAACCTGTTATCTTATTATTTTAATTTCTGTTGACCATCATGTTATATTATTAATTTAATATATATGTTTAATTATGACAGCGAGTTTAGAAGTTATGTCAAGCGCCAACTACGTATCAGGGCACAGATGTCCGTTGAGGTTGATAGAAGGGTACATAGAGAATTCCCAAGTTGGTTTGCACGTTGAATTCGCAATGACAACAATTCCCACCCAGTTCATTTGACAACTCTTGCCATTGGTCCGCTCCAATATGCGAGAAGGTTTACCGCATACAATGTCAACCACTTCAAGTTCTGTACAGTTTCACGCGATCAAGGTTCTCTCACCCAAAATTCTGGGTTTTTGGGACATTCGACACAAGAAGTTATGCGAGTTCCATTGATGGTAACATGTGTTTTGGAGGTGTCCACTACTATGGAAAGCTAGTTGACATCATCGAATTGAATTATCAGGGTTAATTCACCGTCACACCTTTCAAGTGCTCCTGGGCAAATACAACAACTGCTCGTGGTATAATCACAGATGAGTTGGGCATCACATCTGTGAATTTCTCAAGGCTCATTCACACAAGTGATTCTGCAGATGATAAATTATATATTCTAGCATCAGAGGCACAACAAGTTTTTTATGTCAAAGATTCGAAACATAAAGATTGGAGTATGGTGGTTCATCTCAAGCCCAGAGATATTTATGACATGGGTGATAGTGATGAACATTTGCCACATGAGGCGGAGCCATTCCAGCATATTACTTTTGAAAACCTTTTACCCGAAGGAGATGAAGCTATATCACTTGTTAGAGCTGATGAAGATGAATAAATAAATCAGGTGCGTATTTTTTTAAGTTGAATATTTTTGCAGCGGTTACTAAACCACTGCAAAAAAACCGCCGCTGAATTCAAAACTGCTTCGAATTACATCAACCTTAACCGCTGCTGAACGTAAAAACCGCTGCAAATTACAGTGACATAAACCGCTGCAAATTACAGCAACCTTAACCGCTGTTAAATCTAAAACACTGCAAATTACAGCAACCTTAACCGCTGTTGAACGTAAAAAACGCTGCAAATTACAGCGACATAAACCGCTACTAATTCAAGCGGAGGATAATATAAATACCCTTCCCTCTCTGTTAATTTTGCACGTTTTCAAATTGTAGGTTTCTTCTCATTATTTCAATCTTTGCGCGGTGTTGGTAAATTTTCTGTGTAGAATCATTTTATTTTAATTAGAGTATTTTATTTTAATTAGAGGAATGTTTTGAAATATTTAGTTTTCTATTTTTATCTTTGTTTATGTTTTTTTGATATTTTGCGTTTATGTTATAAACGTTGTGTATATAAATTATGTTTATTCATTTTTTTAATAATATTATTAATTTTGTTAATGATGTTACTAATTTTTTTAACATTATTATTAAATTTTATAAAGTAATAAATAGTGCTTTCTAATTTTGTTTTTTAAACTTTTATCACATTTAACAGCGGTTCTACAACCGCCACAGATGTAAGTGATTTTTAATGTTATTTTTTTATTACATTTAGCAGCAGTTTCTGACCGCTACAAAAACAGTGGCTGAAAAAAGGAGGCTAAATTTGGAGGGAAATTTTTTAGCGTTTGACTGAAACTGCTGCTAATAATGGAGGAAAATTTTAGGGCTAAAAAAGGCGGGAAAATTTTAAGTGTCAACTTAATAGCGGTTATGAAACCGCTGCTAATAATGGAGGAAAATTTCAAATTTCAAAAATGGGCCAAAAAAGGCGGGAATATTTGAAGTGTAAACTTAGGAGCGGTTATAAAACCGCTGCTAATAATGAAGGGAATATTTCAAATTTCATTTTTGGCTGTATTAGCAGCGGTTTTTTGACGCTATAAAATATTCGTTGCAAAATTTGGTAGCAGTTATTTCTGTTTGAATAGCGGCTCTCATTAACCTCTACTAATTGGCTTGCTACGGTGAATTTATCAGTGGTTTTGCTAACCGCTGCAATATGTATTTGTGGCAGTTATAACAGCTACAAATTCATGGAAAAACCACTATTAATACATCATTTTTTTTTGTAGTGGGAATGAAACTCAAACGGAAGTTATCTCTATTCTTTTCAATAGAAAAAAGGGTCAAACTGAATTTGTATCCCTTTGGATTAGTAGTAGAAGTGCAACGTGATTTACAATCTACAAAGTAAGTATGTGAAAGGAGTTTTATCTCGACTTGCAGAAATAAGTTTTTCCAACGCTAATGTACCCATTTGAATTAGCAGTAAAAGTTACTTTCCCAACATAATTTATAGTATACGAGATAAGTATGTGAGAGAAGTTTATCTCGATTTATTGAACTTTTTTTTTCTAATGTCATGCCAAACAGACCTATTATAAACAGGGTTTTATGCGATAAAACCAACCAACACTCCTGTGCAAGGAGATTACTTTACATGCATTAAAGGGATATCTTTGTTAGGACTTTGTATAGTTGGAAATACCGGTTAGCCGATGGCAACCTGCTGGTTATAGGGTACTGGCTGCCAAAGCCCCAACCTGCTAGGGCAACCCACTAACCTGCCATTTTTTAAACCTTTTGTTTTTAATGTATATTGTAAAAATTTTTGTAAATAAGATAAATAGTTACATACATAATCAACACAAAATTAATTGACACAAAGAAAACATCATCATAATAAACTTTCATATATTACTTAGTAATTATAAGATCTTTAAAAAAAATTTATGTATTTTGATCTTAAAATAATTTTTTTAAAAATATTTATTTGTGATTACTTGAAAGTTAATGTTGAGACAAAAGTAAAAAATGAACCAAACATGTCGATTAGTGAATCTGATCCCAATTTTTCCGTGTCTGTGAGAACAAAACTAGGGGTAGAAAAAATAATGTCAAACATAAAAAATTGAAAAAGAGAATTATTTAAGATTAATATTAGAACTATATTTCAATTTCATTTACTAATATGTCATGAAAATTATATATATGATATGGTAGAATAATTGTAAATACTTTCATAAAAATATTCAAGTTATTATTGCGTATGTAAACTTAATCGCTTTTCACCCTTAATTTTGTCCTACTCACCCAAATATAAGGAGACAAAATTATCCCCGCTTTTCTTTTTTCCTATTTCCTCTCATATGATAGCCGAAAATCATCCCCATTATTAAAGCATACACGTATAAAGACGACAAAACATTTTTAATATATATATATATCTGTGTGTGTGTGTGTATAAACTTCTTTTTGTGTTTGTGTAGAATGTTTTTCTAAACCTCTCAAGTTGTTTATCTTATCATATATACAGATGCCTCAATCAAAAAATACCAATTCTAAGATTTTTTCAAATAGATCTATAAAGATACACACACGCGCGCTCACGCACTCTCAATCTTACAGGCTACAGCAGAGGATCAAGCTTACAGTAACCAAGGAACTCAAACATGTGAAAATCAACATCAAATGACTATTCCAAAACCCAGTTTACGAAGCTCATCTTTTCACGTCTATACAAAAATATTTATGGAAGGAAAAGTTAATATAATGACACCACCAACATATTGCCTTTATTAATTATGGTAAAAAAACACCAATTTAAAGAGCTACTGATGCCATCATCTTCTAATCCTACTCGTGCAACATTAAACTGTGCTCAAAGAAGGAACTTAGATTATTCATAAATGTCTACACACACAAACACACACACACACACACACGATGTGCATGTATATCCTAAAGCCTGGGAAATATACGAACCTGTAGTGGACTTTTCATTACGATAGTGAATTCTTGTACCTCTGACAAATCAACTGTACCATCATCAGTTGCAGGCCTCCACTGGAAATTCCAAATTAGATTGGCCACAAAATACCCCAAATGAAGCATTGCCAGATTATAACCAGGACACATCCTTCTTCTCACCCTAAATGGCATTATCTTTATCTCTTTTCTTCTTGTAATATCAAATGCTTCACTTCCCTTCCCCTCACTATTCAAGAACCTCTCGGGCTTGAACTCCATTGGATCTTCCCACACCTTTGGGTCCCACCCCATCTCTACCACCATGAAATTTACAGTCCCTTCCTTCGACACCAAGTAATCATTCAAAACCACGTCTTCTGAAACTGCGTGTGGCACCAAAAAGTGCCCAGGTGGATATCGCCTAAGTCCCTCCAAGATCATAGCTTTTAGATATCCAATTTTACTCAGGTCTTCTTCTTTCACTTCCTTGTCCTCCCTCTCGCCTACTACACCTCTTATTTCATCCACAAGCCTTTGTTGGATTTCTGGGTACTTCACCAAATTTGCCAGAATCCATTACAATGCTGTAGCTGTTGTATCTGTTCCTGAATCAAGAAATTTTGAACATGCTGAAACCATTTCTGATTCCTCAAGCTTTCTTTTCTCCTCTGGCAATTCCATATCCAACAACGTGTCAACGTAAACACCGTACTTTCATCTGCTGTGGTGACACTGTCCTCGTTGGATTTGCTCAGCCTCTCTTCCTTGGCTTTCTTTCTCGCTCTTATTAGTGGAACTGTCACATTTTCTCTGTCCCTTACCATTTGCAGCAGCTCCTCCCAACATTTGCGGAACAATATTCGAGTCACTTTTGGTAAGAAATTTAGCAAATTGAATTTGCTGAAGTTCGTGAGTAAACGACGCTCAACATATTCGATATCCTTGATTTGCTTATCGTCTAACCTCTCACCAAAGCATATGACCACCAGCAAGTAGAATATAGCATAGTGGAGGTGGTCAATCACCTTGATGGACTTGCTTGATTCTGAATCAAAATTGAGGTGATTGAATAGCATGTCCATGACCTATTTTTAGGTACCGATAAGGCTTTGATCGCCGGGTGAAGGATCTCAGAAGTTAGGTTGCGATGGAGAACCCGCCATGTGGAGCTGTAGGGAGCAGACTTGATGTTGTGTTGGTTAATGTTGATGATCCTATTGGCGGGAAGGGACTTAGGGCTGTTAGAGAAGACGGTGCCGTTCAGAACGAGGGCTTGGTGGGCCAGAGAACGATCGGCAATGAATATAGTAGAACTGGAGCCGATGGGGAGGGTGAAGATGGGACCGTACTTGTCACGAAGGTTTCAGAGAAAAGGCTTGAGTTCAGAGAATGAGCTGCACAGAAAGATAGAGGAACCGATGATGGGAATACGAGGAGGGCCAGAAAGGAGGGGAGGGCAGGGAGAGGGAGAGAGGAGGTTGAAGAAAGCTCTGAAAGAAAGGCAGAAAGGGAGGGAAACGACGGTGACAACGAACCAAGTCTCCATGATGGGTGAGAAAACTAGTCAGTGGATAATCACAATCAACACAGGTGGGTGTGGATAATCGCAAGCAACCAGTTAGTTGATAATGGAGATGTATACTTCGGTTCGTCTTAGTGGTTATTTATTAGTTGTATCAGTGAGGCAGGGATTAAAACTAATCCGTCATTTGTCAGGGAAAACTAGATTTTGACACAGGATTTATTTATATGGATTTATGTATTTTGAATTGAAAATAATGCCAAACTGACTCTGTGACAAAACCTACCAACACTCTCTCTCGTACAAGGAGATTCCTTTACCAGATCTCTTTGTCAGGACTTTGCATGTCACCACAAAGAAGGGATCAGTGAGCTACATTTTGTCTAGAGGATCAGTTTGGCATGGATTGAGACAACTATCATGTGGCTAAGGTGTTTGAACATCCATATTAGAGGTTTGGAACCTATTAGGGCGTTTGAGAAGGCATAGGGTGTTTAGATAAAGGTTCGTGGGTAATTAACGGTTTGAGGTTTAACATTGGTATCATTTAAAATGAAGGGAGATTTGGTTCGGGGATCATGGGTAAACTCAATCCCTTTTCAAAAATTTTGCTTTTTAAGAAAAAAGAAGGGTTGAGATAAAAGTAAAAAATGAACCCAACAAAGTCGCTTGATTAGACGATGAGCGAGTATGGTAGAGAATTTGATCCCAATTTTTCCATGTTTATGAGGAACAAAACTAGGGGTAGAAAAAAATAATTTCAAACTAAAAAATTGAGGAATAGTTATGATTTAAGATCAATAATAGAATTATATTTCAATTTTATTTTCTAATCTATCATGATAATTATATATATAATATGGTAGAATAATTGTAAATATTTTCATGAGAATATTCAAGTTATTATTATTGTCTATTTAAAATTAATCGCTTTTCTCCCCATGATTTCTCCTACTCAAACAAATATAAGGAGAGAAAATTATCCCCACTTTTCTTTTCTCCTATTTCCTCTCCTACCATATAAGAAAATCATCCCCATTATTAAAGCATACGCATACAATGACATCAAAACATCAATATAAATATTAATACAATTCCATCAAGCCAATCCCTAAAACCGCTCATCGTAAGCTCCTCATCTAAAACATCGTTCACAAGCCAAATGCACAAATGATGCACAAATGAACCAATAAAAAAATATAGCCTTGCAACCAACCAATTCATTCATTATTTGTAACAGCTTATAAGCTTGGAGCCACTAGGCTTGGCAACGACACAAGGCTTGTCTTTTGATGGGGAATATAAGTTTTTAATAGACTTGAGATTTTCATGGAGGAAAAAACAAAGGAAGCTTGGAGTGATTAATGAAACTCTTAAAATACTAACTAGTGTAGTAGAGTTGAGTGGGAACATTTTATCTTATTTTACTACCAAAAAATTGACTTTCAACAACGACTCTTCAGTGATGACAAAAAGTCGCCACCAGGTCACCGCTAAAGCAATTGTCGCCAAAAGGTCTTCAGTGACGACCTCTAAATATCACCGTTGAAAGTAAACAATTAGGGCGACATGACAGTATGCATAAGTGGAGATGAAAATGTAGCTGCCAAAAGCATGCATTGACGACGACCTAAAAGTCACCGTTGAAAGCATTCATAGGCATCACACATAATTATAACATATCTCTCATATACACAGTTTCCTCCCCCCTCCTACACATATATAACACATATATATATGTCGCTAATCATCTCTCTTACACAGCGAATTACATTATTTTTAATAACATATTACATTACTAAATAAAATATAGTGCATCTTACTTGCATTATGTTACAAAAGCAAATATAAATATAAAAAACTAAACAATGATATAATAAATTCTAATTAACTAAATTGAAAATAAAAAATATAAATATAAATTTGAAATTGGTTATACCTTTCTCATATGCCTTAATTAATTATATTATGTCCCTTAATTATTTCTTTTTTTTTTTGGTGAAGCTATGTCCCTTAATTATGTTATTCATTTATGATATCTCTCCTGAATGCAAGCATTTATCATAAAATAATAACTTTTTTTAATAGTGAACTATACTCACATGAATTTAATTATACTCACATGAAATTAACTATTTTCTCACATCCTTATTTAAATTATTCCTCTAAAATATATTAATTACATCCCCCTCTCCCAAACACACTATCTCTCACTTCCCATCTCTCTCCACATCTCACAAGCATATATTGCCTCTCTTACACTTCCCCTCTCTTTTCCTACATATCTCACACACTAGCACACATAGTTATAATAGTAATGATACGGCATTTTATATGTTCTTAACCATCTCTCTTATGTACATAACGAATTAAATTATTATTTAATAACATGTTAAGTTACTAAATAAAATATATCACAAAAATATTTTAATTTTATAAAAAAATTTAAAATATAAAAAATTATACAAAAATACTTATGGTGGCAACAAAAAGGTTGCCACTGAAGACCACATTCTGCGGCGACAAATATGCCACCGCTAAAGCCCACATTCAGTGGTGATAAAAGTCGCTACTAAAAACTCTCTTCTGCAGCAGCAAAAATGTGGCTGCTGAAGACCACATTCTGGGGGTGACAAATATGTCGCTACTGAAGCCCACTTTCAGCAGCGACAAGTATTTTTTTTTGTAGTGTCTCTCTGTGTATTCTCTTATCCACTATTTCCTTGTTATGTAGAGCAAAGTTGGAGCCAATTTTATTTCTCATTATTGCCACATAGGATGACTCATTATGAGGTGTATCTAACAAGGACAATAATATACAAAAATGAAAATGACAAGGAACTGAGTCATAAATTAATTAAAAGTTGAGAGACTGGATCACATCGAGTCATAATTGGGAGACAAAAAAATGTTGCCAATGAAAACACTCTTCTACGGCGCTACATAAGCGGCAAAAAAAATTGTCACAACGAGGTATAGTTGGAGACTGAGGCATAAGTGAATTAATAGTTAAATGACCAAAAGATTAATTTTTCCTTTTTGTTTTATTTTACATGTAATGTATTTTTTCTCTATATTGCATATATTAATTTTCCCCCCCTGAAATTCTCATGCTTCTTGGCTGCCCATTGGTGTGTTGTGCTTGGCATTTATAGACCATTACATTCATTTCTATTATACTTGAATTTTACTTTGCTTTTTGTGGGAGGTAATTTTCCTAGTCACTTTGAGATTTGCGTCTACTATATTTCCTTTTCGTTTTTTTGATGGTTTTTTCAAAAATGTTAGGACCTTTAGAATCCTTATTAAAAAAAATAGATTTCTTCATGACAGAGGTCTTATCAAGGACACTTTGGACTAAAGGAAATATAAAAGATGAAGAGATAAAGAGAGAATTAGAGGGAAAGATGAAGCAATACTTTCTTCACTTAGATGTGCAATTTGGCTTAAAACATTGTCCCTATTTATAGGGTTTAAGGCATTGATACACATTACACAATGATATTAAGCAACTTAATGGTGCAATTGGGGGTTTAAGGGATATAATGCCACAATATAGAATCCTATGAGCCATATGAACATCTACACAATCCATGCCACAAAAGTGGAATCCTATGTGGTATAGGAACATCTACACCATCCATGCCACAAAAGTGGAATCCTATGTGGTATAAGAACATCCACACCTCTCATTATTTTTGTAACACTCCCCCTTGGATGTTCTTAAAATTGTGCCTCATTAAAAACCTTACTAGGAAAAACCCATTGGGATAAAAACCTAGTGAAGGAAAAAAGAGTACATAATATTGTCTCCCCCTGATGACAACATCACTTTATTTCTTTGAGCCTTCGCATTCCAATACCATATGCCAACTTCTCAAATGTTCTAGTTGGCAATGCCTTTGTAAATAGATCTGCAAGATTATCACATGAGCGAATCTGCTGAATATCTATATCACCACTTTTTATGAGATCATGAGTGAAAAAGAATTTTGGAGATATATGTTTTGTTCTATCTCCTTTGATATACCCCCCTTTCAATTGAGCTATGCATGCTGTATTATCTTCATATACCACTGTTGGGATATTTTGACCCAAAAATAATCCACACATTGTTTGGATATGTTGAGTCATTGATCTTAGCCAAACACACTCTCGACTTGCTTCGTGAACTGCAATTATTTCTGCATGATTTGATGAGGTGGCCGATAAAGTTTGTTTTGCCGAACGCCAAGATATAGCTGCACCCCTACAAGTAAATAAATATCCTGTTTGAGATTTACCTTTATGTGGATCTGATAAAAACCCTGCATCTGTATAACCAATCAATTGAGATACAGATTCATTAGAATAAAATAATCCCATATCAACTGTCCCTTGAATGTATCGAAATATATGTTTGACTCCATTCCAGTGCCTTCTTGTTGGGTACGAACTAAATCTTGCTAATAAATTTACCGCAAATGCAATATCAGGCCTTGTTGAATTAGCAAGATACATTAGTGCACCTATAGCACTAAGATATGGTACTTTTGGACCAAGAAGTTTTTCCCTTTCTTTTGAGGGCGAAAAGGATCTTTTTTCTTATCAAGCGATCTTACTACCATCCGAGTAGTTAACGGATGTGCTTTATCCATGTAAAATCGCTTTAACATTTTTTCAACATAAGTTGACTGATGAATAAACATTCCATTAGTTAGATGCTCAATTTGTACGTCAAGACAAAACTTTGTCTTTCCAAGATCCTTCATTTCGAATTCCCTCTTTAAACAATCAATTGTTTTTTGGAGCTATTCAGGAATTCCTATTATATTCAAATCGTCTACATATACAACGATTATAACAAAGTTTGATCCATTTCTTTTTATAAAAACACATGGACAAACTGGATCATTTTTATAACCTTCCTTTAATAAATATTCGCTGAGACGATTATACCACATTCTTCCGGATTGCTTCAGCCCATATAAGGATTTATGCAAACGGATTGCATAATCTTCTCGAGAATTCTTACATGTTTCTGGCAATTTAAATCCTTCTGGGATTTTCATATAAATTTCAGTATCTAAAGAACCATATAAATATGCTGTAACAACATCCATTAAACGCATATCAAGTTTCAGGTTCACTGCCAGACTAATTAGATACTTTAAAGTGATTGTATCTACCACAGGAGAATATGTCTCTTCAAAATCAATGCCAGGTCTTTGTGAAAAACCTTGTGCTACAAGTCGTGCTTTATATCTTACGACCTCATTTTTCTTATTTCGTTTTCGCACAAATAGCCATTTATATCCCACGGGTTTCACACCATTTGGTTTTTGGACTACAAGTCCAAAAACTTCATGTTTTGAAAGTAAATTCAATTCTGCTTGAATTGCATCTTTTCATTTTGGCCAATCATCTCTAGATTTACACTCTTCAATTGATCTAGGTTCAAGATCCTCTTTGCCATTGATTATTTCAGTTGCAACATTATATGCAAATGTATTGTCGACAATTACTTTTTCTCGGTTCCACCTTTTCCCTGTAGTGACATAACTTATCGAGATTTCTTCATCATTTTCAGGTACCTGGACCTCTTCTGGGGTCTTTTGATTAGTTATGTCTTGATTTTCTATTACAGGGATAACCTCCTCAATTTGACCATCTTGATTGTTTGCTCCCTTTTTCTTTCTAGGATTTTTATCTTTGGAACCGACTAGTCTACCACGCTTCAGGCGTGGCTTAGACTCATTTGCATTTATTGGTTGTCTTGTTGGGACATCAATTCTAAATGGAGCATATTCAGCTGGAATGTGAGATTTAGTAATCCTCTTCAGGTCAGTAAATGCATCTGGCAGTTGATTTGCAATATTTTGCAAATGAATTATCTTTTGAACTTCATGTTCACACTGTTGTGTACGAGAATCTAGATGCAAAAGTGACAATGTTTTCCATGAGATTTCTTTATCCAGCTGCTTACTTTCTCCCCTAATGTTGGGAAAGTTGTCTCATCAAAATGACAATCATCAAAACGTGCCGTAAATAAATCTCCAGTAGATGGTTCTAAATACTTTAGTATAGAT
>JANTPZ010154209.1:0-11814 GCA_025593235.1 Vachellia pachyceras
TCAAGAGAGCATTCAAGTTAAAGGGAAATTAAAGACACAAGGTAGCAAGACATTCTAACCCTAAGCTTAATTGCTTTGAAAATGTGTATGAATTATGCATGACTTGTATTGAAAATTTGTGATGATTGAAAGTGTGAATATGTGCTTTTGTATGCTATGGCTATATGCATTTCATTGTTACATGTTGCACTTTTATGAATTCACACTTATATTGAAAGTTGTCATGCAATTTTATAATGTGTGTTAGAAAGTTTTGCTACTGGAATTTTCAAAAATCTCACCCTCCCCCACTAACCATTTTTAGGTGGAATCTTCTCAAAGGGTAAGGAGGAAATGAATGATGCTTGAAGCAAGATTTGCATATGTGTATGAGTGTGGATTTATGTTGTAAATTTATGCCTATTGTTTAAGAATTGTAATGTGATATATAAATGTAATTCATGTATGTATGATGGACTCATGATAATTAGGGTATGCTTTATGAATGCCTAATTACATAGGCTAATATGGTTAAGAAAAGTTTAGAAATCAAAATGACAAGTTATGAAGTAGGGTAAAAATTTGACCAAGTGCTGGAAGTAAAGTTGGTCATTTCCCCTACTTTATCCTGTCGGGAAACAGGGTAAATGAACCCCAAATGAGCTGAAATTTTGTGGAAAAATAGTTCACGTTACAAGATTTAAAACAAGCCAAATATCACTTGAATTGGAGTTTTGTACAGGAAGTTATGACTGTCCAAATTTGCCTAAAAATCACAGGAAAAACCTGGGAAAATGAAAAATTACATATGAACAGTACATTTTCACGAAAGAATCTGTACGAATTGGACAAGTTACTGTTCAAATGAGTATTTTTCTCTCATAAAGGATTTCGTAAGCTTCAAATAGAAGTTGGAACCACTCAGTTTTGATTTTTCTAGAATTAGTTATGAATTTTCAAACTTGGCCTTAAAAACTGTGAATAGTAACTTACTTAAAAATGAAAGTTTTCAATTAAGTCCCTTTTGACAATTTGATTTACTTAAGGCCATGAATTGGTTCCAAATCATTATAATTGAAGCTAAGAGGGATAAAGAAGAGGTGTTACAGAAAGTTACGGTTCATGAGAGGAAAAATGAGAAAGAGAGGGATTTAGAGGAAATAAATGGTTGCAAAACACTCCTTGCATGATAAGTAGAAGATTGATGTATATATTGCTTGGGTTTGATGTTTGTATGAAATTTTGGAATCTCAAACCCTAAGGGAAGATGCTTTCCAATTTTATATTTGATGAGGAAGAGTTGTTTTTGAGCTAAATAATCCATGAGAAGTGTTTTGGGATCAAGGATATGTTGTTACATATGATGAAAGTTTGAAAAATCATTTTCTCCTTTCATGGACAGATTTTCGTCCAGACCTGTATGGGATAGGAGGAGTGTGATTTTGATGATTTTGATGCTTCCATTGAGTTTAGAAGTCAAAATTGTGTAGGGTATAAGTGAGAAAAATTTTTGGGAAGCATTTAAAATCATAAGAGCAAGTTTCAAAGTCTTAAAGGGTGCTTAAAGGAGCATTAAGGGTCATATTGTGTTTTTGCAAGATTTCTTGTTTTGTGATGGCTGGAAATTTATGATTATGCTCTTGAATGATGTTTAGGAGATTCAGAAGCCAATGAGCCTATTGGGAAAGACCATCAAGAGAGGTTTAAATCCTAAGGAAAAGCTAAAGAGATAAGGTAGCAAGACCTTCTAACCTTAAGCTTAATTGCTTTGAAAATGTGTATGAATTATGCATGACTTGTATTAAAATTTGTGATGATTGAAAGTGTGAATATGTTCTTTTGTATGCTATGGCCATATGCATTTCATTGTTACATGTTGCACTTTTATGAATTCACACTTATAATGAAAGTTGTCATGCAATTTTATAATGTGTTAGAAAGTTTTGCTACTGGGATTTCCAAAAATCTCACCCTCCCCCCACTAACCATTTTTAGGTGGAAGCTCATTCAAGGGTAAGGAGAAAGTAGTTGATTTATGAAGCAAAGTTTAATGTGCAATGTTGTGGACTTCATTATGATCTTTATGTTATTATGTTTGAAGTATGTAATGTAACTTGTTTATGTATCATGGACTTATGATAATTAGTGTATGCTTTAAGAGTACCTAATTATATAGGTTAAAATGGTTCAGAAAGGTTTAGAAATCAAAATGATAAGTTATGAAGTTAAGTAAGGCTGAAATTTGACCAAGCGCTAGAAGTAAAGTTGATCATTTTCCCTACTTTGCCCTGTCGGAAAATAGAGTAATTGAACTTCAAATGAGTTGAAATTTTACAAAAAAAATAGATCACATTGTAAGGTTTTAAACAAGCCAAACATCACTGGAATTGAAATTTTGTACGGAAAGCTATGACTATCCAAAGTTGACAAAAAAACACAGAAAATCCTGGGAAAATGAAAAATTACCATGTGAACAGTACATTTTCACGAAAGAATATGTACCAATTGGACTAGTTACTGTCCAAATGAGTATTTTTCCTTCATTAAGGAATTTGTAAGCTTCAAATAGAAGTTGTAACCACTCAATTTTTATTTTTCTAGAATTAGTTATGAATTTTCAAAGTTGGCTCGAAAATCTGTGAATAGTACTTTCTTAAAAATGAAAATTTTCAATTTGGTCCCTTTTAACATCGTAAGTTATTTGAGGCCATTAATTGGTTCCAAATCATCATAAAGGAAGCTAAGAGGGATTTGTAAGAGGTGTCACAGAACATGATCATTACGTTTAGTTCATTAGCCAGTTCCCTGAGGACGCCATTGTTGAGACTCTATGTCTACCTTGGATGGGTTGGCATACTCCTCATAGATCTGAGATGTATATCCATCGTTCCGAGTGTTGTCCTAAGATGAAACCATATATTCACCTCATTTACAGTAACATCTTCTCGACCAGCCACTTAGAGAACTTAACGAAGAACAGGCCCTCTACATTCACATGTTGATGCGGGGGATCGACTTCGACATCTCTACTTTCATCTATTCTAGCCTTTGTGAAGCCGTCCTCACTTCCAAAACCATGAAGGCCATCATTTTCTTGCTTCTCATTTCTGACATGTTCACTGAGTTGGAGATCCCAGCATACCCTGGGGATCATCTGTTTGCCCATGCCCCTATTTTCATTTATGAGAGGATCCGTTAAGCTCCCGCACCCCAGCCTGAGCCATATATAGACAATGATGATTTGCTAGCTAAGGAGGAGGAGGCTCCAGCACCACAAGCACCAAATGCTCATCCAGCATCACCAGCTCCTGCCACACTTGAGAGCTTGGCTGCTAAGTTTCACCAGTTCAGAGTTTCATTTGAGAGGGAGCGGAGGTACCGCCGGAGGATGGATGCCCTGATTGCGTAGAGCTTACACTTCGAGTTACCTCCGGAGGAAGATGATTTTAGCGGTGTAGGACATTTGGGAGCCAAACCATCAGGAGAGAGTGAAGCAGCAGAGGGGACTGGGGAGGATGAGGCTGCTGCCGATGTAGATTTCGAGGGCGACTCGATGATTGAGCTTTATTTGTATTAGTTTTTACTTGAATTTCCATAGTCTTAGAGTCAATGTTGGCCCATACATGATCCTTTTGTGCTTAATTTGAGATTAGGAGTTGTTGATTTGGATTAGTGAGATTTTGGGTTCATATGCCATGAATAATGATGTTATTGTGCTTAAATTCCATCATGAGCAAATGATACTGCCAATATTTGCTATTTCATTTCAGGAACTCTATACAAAAGGGCAAGGGAAGAAGCTCTGGAGCATTTTGCCGTGGCAAAATCAGAGTTCACCGTGGCCAAAGTTCAATCTGCAGGCATGAACTCTCGAAAGAGGTTCACCGCGGTGAATATCGCGTATCAGTACCAGATTTTTACTCCAGATGGAAATTAACCCAACCCAGCTTTAGAGATCCAACCCAAAACAGTTTTGACACACTATTTAAGGTATTTTCAAAGGAGGCTGGAGAAGGAGGAAGGCCAAAGCGCGCGCGCACATTTTCTTTCATATGTACACACACAAACCCTATTTTCATCCATTCTTATTATCATCCATCAATCTGTCATGCCTCAACAATTCATTATGAGCATTCTTCTACCATCCATGAGGAGCTGAGCATCCCATTCGTCTTGAAGATGAAGTGAGCTGGAGTTTGAAGTGCCGAAAAGGGGAGTATTTACTTTCAATCTATATTTACATTATGGATTACTTGAATTCTGAGTTGGACTTTGTAATTTGTGTGTAAATGCTTGGTCTCCGTTGAGCCAAACTTGGATTATTGTGTATTGAATTGTTTTGTGATTAACAAAGTAGAATGGAGTTCATTTTGCTTATTCAATGAAATCTTGTTGTTCTCTTGTATCATCCTAGTTGTGCTTGGTTTTAGAGTCAACAATGTATGGAGTTGATTATGTCACTTTGCGATTTTCATATTCACACTAAGTGGTCTTAAAGGATTTCATGAAATGGAGTTCATTTCATGAGATTTTTGACCCAGAGAGTTGTTGGGGTTTTTTTATTACGAAACTTAGTGTGAAAGTCAATACTTTCCCTACTCCTTTGCGAACTATGATGGCGGAATTCATTTTCAAGAGGAAACCGTTATCATATAATTTTTTCATGTTCCAACATGTCTTTGCCTTCTTTATAACCAGAAAATACCAAAAACAAGTTTAATTTTGTAATTACTTTAGGTACATAGTATAACTTGATTTGAGAAAAACCGATTGTGTTAACATCACAAGCATAATCACAAGCTAAGGACTATTGGTACACCATACTAGCTTCTGGAGAGAACAACCCTAGGGTTGTCACTGTACAATCCTTGGAAATCATAATTAATATTCCTGATCCATTTTTAAGGCTAACCAACGATCTAAGTTTACAATTTGTGGCTTCGTCGGATCAAGAATTTGGCACCGTTGGAAACTAAGTGCCATTAGTTGGTGGATTGTGTTTTGTTTGTTAGTTTTGCATCTTTGTTCATAGTATAGGATTAGCTTGTTTATATCTTAGCATTGCATAGTAGTATACACTTGTTTCTGATGCATTATGCATAAAATTCACATTTTTGCCATGACCATTTTCATTTTTTCACCATGATAAACGTGAGCTTTCACAGAGAAATTCCTCTTGGGTACCGTTCGCCGTGACCAAATTTGAATTTCGCTGTGGCCAAAATTGCATTTTTGGATGAGAGATTCCTCTCAGGTACTGTTCGCTGCGATGTAAATCCATTTTCATCTCAGCCTAACTTAGTTTTTCACACGTCATTCATTCTATTTTCAACACATACATACATTACAATCATACATCTCTTTCACACAAACTCATTCACACACTTACACACACCCATTCTATTATTCATTTTTGAGTTGTGTTAATTTCGCTCTTGCCTTGAATTTTTCTCTTGTATGCCCAAAAAGAATCAGCTTGAACCTTTTGATCCCAAAATTGAGAGAATATTGAGGGAGAGACGTAGGGCCAACAAAAGAAAAGAGAAAGGCAAGGTAGTTAGAGGATTAGGCACAGAGTAGGAGAGTCTAGTTTATGACAAGTAGATAGATTAAGAGAGTCTTTAGGAGAAATCATGACTAAAAATGTACTAAACCCTCAAAACAGAAATATAAATGAAAATCAACTAGGGAATGGTAATAGAAGACAGGGTGAAGAGGAGAGAGTAGGAGATAATAACGAAAATAACAATAGAAGAAGGACAATTAGGGAAGCCATGACCTCTGATGTTAATTATGATCCTTTTGGTGCTGCTAGCCCTAATTACGATGTGAATTTTGAAATTAAGGGACTGTTAATTAACTCTCTTCCGAAATTTCATGGTTTGGCATGGGAGGACCCATATATTTATCTACAACGTTGTCCATGATATGCCAGAGCATGAAACCAATTGGAGTTTCACTCGACCAAGTGTTAGCAAAGTGTTCCACCTATCCTTGGAAGGAAAAGCTAGAGAGTGGTTTATGAGCCTTCCAAGGTATGTGGCTAATGCATATCAGAGCTGGGGTAAATTAAGGAAAGCTTTCTTAGAGAAGTATTTTCCAGCATCAAGAACTTCATCAATGAGGAAGGAAATCTACTCCGTAAGCTAAGAGTATGATGAATCGTTATACGATTATTGGAATAGATTTCAAGACCTTTGATTGAGCTTCAATTGTGTTAGTTTTCTACCTGAATTTTCAGAGTCTTAGAGTCAATTTTAGCCCATACATGACCTTTTCATGCTTAAGTTTAGATTATGAGTTATTGATTTGGGTTAATGTGATTTTGAGCACCTATGCAATGAATAATGATTTATTGTGCCTAAATTGCATCACGAGCAAATGATATTGCCCATATTCGCTATTTCATTTGAGGAACTCCTTACAAAAGGGTAAGGGAAGCAGTTATGGAGAAGTTCACCGTTGCACAATTCAATATTCACCGTGGCTAAAGTTCAAGAAGTCATGCAAGAACTCTCGGGAGAGGTTTGCCATGACGAAACCTAAAGTTCACCATGGCGAATATCACGCAGTACCTAAATTTTTACCTCAAAAGGAAAATAACCCAACCCGGCTTGATGGATCTGACCCAGAACGGTTTATTATGCTGAATTAGGGTATTTTCAAAAGGAAGGAGGAAGAAAGGGTTGCAAAAGTGGAAGAGAGAAAAGAGAGGAGAGCATATCATTCCCATTTCACCCTACCTACACACTACCACCATTTCCCCCTATTTCTCCAACATCCATCCATCTATCATGCGTTCATCATCCATTCGAAGCTCATTCCCATCATCCATGAGGAGCTGAACATCTCTAACATCTTGAAGATGAAGTGAGCCAGAGTTCGAAGTGCTAAAAGGGGAGTATTTGCTTTTAATCTGTATTTACATTATGGATTACTTGGATTCCTAGTTGGACTTTGTAATTTGTGTGTAAATGCTTGGCCTCGGTTGAGCCAAACTTGGATTATTGTGTATTGAGTTGTTTTGTGATTGACAAAGTAGAATGGAGTTCATTTTGCTTATTCGATGAAATCTAGTTGGTATCTTCTATCATTTAGTTGTGCTTGGTTTTAGAGTCAACAATGTATGGAGTTGATTTTGTCACTTTGCGATTTCCATATACACACTAAGTGGTCTTAAGGGATCTTATGGGATGGAGTTCATTTCATGTTATTTCGGACCCACCAAGTCGTGTGGGGATTTAGAAGGAGATCATCGTATGACGCTCTGGACCCATGCAAATTGTTGGGGTTTTTGATTTTGAAAACTTAGTGCGAGAACACTTTGTTTTCAAGAGGCACCCATCATCACACGCACCCTATCTTTCTTAAAGCTGCCCTTAATTTCGTCCTCAATCAAAAAAGAAAAATACAAAAAAGAAACAAGTTTATTTTGTATTAGTTTAGATATATAGGATAATTTGAATCAAACCCTAGTTGCATTTGCATCACAAGCACAAACCCAAGCTAAGAATTATTGGTACGCATTCTCGCTTCTGGAGAGAACGACCCTGAGGTTACCTATTCAACCCTTGAAAATCAAAATTAATATTCTTGATCCATTTTCAAGGCTAGACAGTGACCTAAGTTTACAATTTGTGGCTCAGTACGGACCAAGAATTTGGCGCCATTGCCGGGGAAGCGAAGTGCCAATAGTTATTAGATTGTGTTTTTGTTTGTTAGTTTTGCATCTTTGTTTATAGTATAGGATTAGTCTGAGAATATCTTAGCATTGCATAGTAGATTGCATCTTTTTCTGCTGCATTCTGCATAAGATCTACATTTTCATCGCGACCAATTTCATTTTTCGCCGCGACGCACACTTAATTTCATAGAAAAATTCTTCTCAGGTGTATTGCATCGCGACCAAATTTAACTTTAGCCGCGACCAAAATTGCATTTCTGAATGAGAGATACCCTCTCGGGTACCTTTCACGGCGATGTAAATCATATTTAGCTGCAGTGAAATTCCACTTTTCACACTTCATTCATCTAAATTTCAACCATTCATACGCTCATTCATACCTTTAATACATACTTATTCATATTCTCATCCACATCATACCATTCTCGCAAATAATATGATAATTGAAAGTTCTTGTCCCACGTTTAAGTCTGACGACGGATTTATACAATCAAGCATTTCGTCTATTGCCTCAATGGTCGAATATGAGGAGCCATCATCTTTTGCATCATTATACTCTAAAAATTCTATCTGTGCTTGTGAGGGGACGGGAACATGTCTGCAATGTATTGTACAGAAATGTTTACTTCCTATCTCGCAGATTCAAAATGAGCAGCTGAGTGAGCCGAACACCGAGTCTAAGCACAACACAAGTAAAGACGATTCTTTTGAAAGGTAGAAGCCTATTAATGTTGAAAAGACTTTTGGTCAAGTAGCTGGACAGCCAAAAGACCACAAGGACACCTCAATTAATCAGGGAAGTGATCTCAACTCACTTGAGCTTTATAAGTTGATTTCTTCAATTGTGCAACCCCCTACTTTGGAATTGAAACATTTCCCTTCTAATTTAAAATATGCTTATCTGGGGTCCAATAATACTCTTCATGTTATAATTGCTGAATCGTTATCTAAAAAAGAGGAAGAGAAATTGTTAGCTGTTCTGAGAAAACATAGAAGGGCATTAGGATGGAACTTAGCAGATATTCCAGGGATTAGCCCATTGATATGCACGCATAGAATTCTTTTGAAGGAAGAAGCAAAGCCTGTTAGGAAACCCCAAAGGAGGTTGAGTCCCCTGATACTAGATGTGGTAAAAAAAGAGATCACCAAACTGTTGAGTGCATGGATAATTTATCCAATTTCAGATAGTGAATGGGTTAGCCCTATCCATGTTGTGCCAAAAAAGAGTGGGATCATAGTGGTGAGGAATGAAAAAGATGAACTTATATCCACAAGAGTTCAAAACTCTTGGCGTGTGTGCATTGACTATAGGAAATTAAATGATGCCACACGAAAAGATCATTTTCCCTTACCTTTTATTGATTAAATGCTTGAGAGGCTAGCGGGGAAGTCACATTATTTTTTTTTGGATGGCTTCTCGGGGTATTTCCAAGTACCAATTGCACCCGAGGACCATGACAAAACCACATGCACATGCCCTTTTGGCCCATTTGCATACAGAAGGAAGCTTTTTGGACTAAGTAACGTTCCTGGGACCTTCCAACATTGCATGATGGCAGTTTTCTCTGAATTTTTAGAAGAATGTATGGAAGTTTTCATGGATGATTTCACTATCTACGGAGGATCCTTTGATGATTGTTTGGCTAGCCTTGAAAAGGTTTTGCAATAATGCATTGAGAAAAATTTGATTTTAAATTTTGAAAAAATGCCATTTTATGGTAAATGAAGGAATTGTTCTAGGGCATTTAATCTCACAAAAGGGTATAGAAGTAGATAGAGCGATAATTGAAGTAATTTCTTCGCTACCTTACCCCAATTGTGTAAAAGATATCCGATCTTTTCTTGGTCATGCTGGTTTTTATAGACGGTTCATCAAGGACTTTAGCAAAATTGTGATACCTCTTTCTTAGTTACTGCAAAAGGATGTTAAGTTTGACTTTAATGACAAGTGTAAAGTAGCTTTTGATGAACTTAAAAAGAAGCTTGTTTCTGCACCTATTTTAATTACCCCAAATTGGGAATTACCCTTTGAATTTTCTTACAATGCTTCAAATTATGCCGTAGGGGTAATGCTTGGACAGTAAATTGATAAGGTTACCAGAGCTATAGCTTATGCATCCAAGACCTTAGACCTAGCTCAAATAAATTATACTACAACTGAAAAAGAGTTGTTCCCATTGTGTTTGCATTAGAAAAGTTTAGACCATATCTATTAAGTTCTTATATTATTGTTTTCACTAATCATGCAGCTGTTAACTACTTACTAAAAAAGCCTCAGTCAAAACCACAATTAACCAGATGGGCTTTACTCCTTTAAGAGTTCGATGTGGAAATAAAGGACAGACTGGGATCTATGAATCAAGTGGCAGATCACCTAAGCCGATTACCAGATGATACCAGGGGAGTAGATTCCTCTGACCTAACTTGTGATTCGTTTCCTGATTCTCTTCTATGTGCTGTAATTGTTAGGGAGCCATGGTATGCCAATGTTGTCAATTATTTAGTTTTTGGATTTACCCCACCTTTTATGACTTCACCTCAAGCGTTAAAGCTCAAAAGTGAGTCCAGGCTTTACATATGGGATGCACCTCACTTATGAATGATGTATAGCGATCAAGTAATAAGGAAATGCGTACCAGCTGAGGAATTTGAGCCTATCATTTTGGCTTGCATTCTATGGTTTGCGGAGGGCATTTTAGTGTAAGGAGGATAGTAAGAAAGGTATTAGATTCAGGATTTTACTGGCCTTCTTTATTTAAGGACTCATACTTATTCTGTCGCGCTTGCGATAGATGTCAACGCTTTGGGGATTAGGTAAACATAATGAAATGCCTCAACAACTGTGACACCTCTTACTTATCCCTCTTAGCTTCCATTATAATGATTTGGAACCAATTTATGGCCTCAAGTAACTTACCATGTCAAAAGGGACTAACTTGAAAACTTTCATTCTTAAGAAAGTTACTATTCACAGCTTTTCGGGCCAACTTTGAAAATTCATAACTAATTCTAGAAAAATCTAAATCGAGTAGTTTCAACTTCTATTTGAAGCTTGCAAATTCCTTTATGAGGGAAAAATATTCATTTGAACACTAACTTGTCCAATTGATACAGATTCTTTCATAAAAATGTATTTTTCATATGGTAATTTTTCATTTTCCCAGGATTTTCTGTGATTTTTTGTCAAATTTGAACAATCATAACTTTCTGTACAAAATTCCAATTCCAGTTATCTTTGTCTTGTTTTAAACCTTGCAATGTGAACTATTTTTCCATAAAATTTCATCACATTTGGAGTTTAATTACTCTGTTTCCCGACAGGGCAAAGTAGGGAAAATGACCAACTTTACTTCCAGCACTTAGCCAAATGTTTACTCTTCTTAACTTCATACCCTATCATTTTGATGTCTAAACCTTTCATAACTATATTAATCCATGTAATTAAACATTCTTAAAGCATATACTAGTTATAATAGTCCATGATACATACCCAAGTCATATTACATATCACATTACAATTATACTACATAACAACATAAAGTACATAACAATGCACATCAAACTTTGCTTCATGAATCAACCACTTCCTCCTTACCCTTGAATGTGCTTGCACCTAAAAATGGTTAGTGGGGGAGGGTGAGATTTTTGGAAATCCCAATAGCAAAACTTTCTAACACACATTATAAAATTGTATGACAACTTTCAATATGAGTGTGAATTCATAAAAGTGCAACATGTAACAATGAAATGCATATGGCCATAGCAAAAAAAAGCACATATTCACACTTTCAATCATCACAAATTTTCAACACAAGTCATGCATAATTCATACACATTTTCAAAGCAATTAAGCTTAGGGTTAGAAGGTCTTGCTACCTTGTGTCTTTAATTTCCCCTTAATTTGAATGCTCTCTTGTTCACATGAGAATTTAATCCCTTGCACCAAACTTTTGCCTACACAATTGACAACATTATGGCCACTAAGCACAAGCCATTTCAAGGCAAGAATCAATGCAAAACTTCATTAAACTTTCTCTTGAACTCTCTTGCTTCCTAGTGAGTTTTAACTTGTCATATTGATTTTTAATGCTTCCTAATTCCTTGGCTTACTTTACCCCTACACAATTTCTCATTTTAAAGCCAATGGAAGC
>JANTPZ010154209.1:19000-39868 GCA_025593235.1 Vachellia pachyceras
CTTTGTTTGAAACTACATTTGCAAATTATTTGGAATTTAATTGGCATTCAAAGGAAGAGCAACATATTTCATTTTTAAACCAATATTTCAAACTTTTTTCTAATGACAAATAGGGGGAGAAATAGTCATGCAAAATATGTTGCACTATCCAATTTGCTTTTATATTCATACATATTTTCATGAGGGATTTGTCATCATAAAAAAGGGGGAGAATGTTAGATATTAGTTTTGATGATGTCAAATAAGAGCAAAATGTTTTTACAATGCAAAAGTTTTCACAATGCATATTTACCATGCATAATGATTTGATAATGCATATTGGTTAATAAATATTTATGCATCCTGTTAATTGAAGGATGATTTGGTTAAATAATTCTTTTTGAATGTTAAAATGTTTTAAACAGATGTTTTATCATTATCTCAGATTAATTAGGATGCTCAAAACTGATTCTGGAAGTTAACACTCGAGCACAAAGTCAATCACTCGAGTATGATGAGTTTTCGGGGCTTCCTGTTGAGTTTTTGGGCTCAACACTCGAGTATTGGGCCATAATACTCGAGTATTGACATCTGGGAGTCAACACTCGAGTGCTAGGGTCACAACACTCGAGTATTGGCCTTCTGGAAGTCAACACTCGAGTGCTGGGGTCACAACACTCGAGTATTAGCCTGGGAGTCAACACTCGAGTGCTGGATAGTCAACACTCGAGTGTTGGCCTCCTCTGTTTTCTGTCAGCTCGACATATGTCTGGTATTTTGACCATATCTCCTAAAATACAACTCCGATTGATGTGAAACCAATTTCATATGAAACTAGACTCAAAAACCGTTTCATAGACACCAAGAAAAGCATCAAATGATTTTAAATGAAGGAGATATGAATTTCTAAACTTGGTGGTCAAAACTGAACGCTTTATCTCTGACCTGTGCTTATTTTATCTATCATAACTTTCTTTGTATACATTATTTGAGACTGATTATTGTTTCATATGAAAGTAGACTTGCAGGGCTTTCCATTGATATATTATATGCAAGGTTTGGAGTTGAAATGAGAGAGTTATGGTCGTTTCAAGTTGAGCTACAAGCTGTACTCGAGTACTGGATTTCAGCACTCGAGTGTTGACAATTTTTTCAGCAGACAACACTCGAGCACAACATTTTCAACACTATCGCGAGTGTTGAGGTTTTTATCAGTGCTGTCAAGTAACACTCCAAGTGATAGCTTCCAGCAGGAGTCAACACTCGAGCACAGATTTCTAGCACTCGAGTGTTGTGACCTAACTCTCAGCACTTGAAGCCAACACTGCAAGTATTGACTGCCAGCATTGCCAACACTCGAGTACCAGCTTTCCTTCACTCGAGTGTCGAGCAGAAAAGTTTCACTTTTCACCAACACTCTATATCAACACTTCCAGTATTCACTTCAAGTATTTCTAACACTCGAGTATCATGATTCCAGCACTCGAGTATCATGATCTGCCAGAATTATTTTTCATCACTTGCACAGAACACTCGAGTATCCCTTGCAAGTATTATCAACACTCAAGTACTAGATTTTCCCACTCGAGTATTGGATTATTTTCATAACACTTTCACACAGCACTCGAGTATTACATCAAAGTGTTGAACTTGTCTTTGAAACTTTCTGAGCAACACTCGAGTATTAAAATCTTTCACTCGAGTACCAGCTCTCTCTCTCTCTCTCTCTGACAGCTTTGCATCTGACAACTTCACCTACGCTTTACACCTACTTTCCATATTTGTGTAACGGCTTTTTGAATATCAACTGCTCTCATAAATGCTTCATGTCTAGACTTATTAACAGGGAATAAGCATCTCTGAATACTTCTCCAGCATGGGCTCTCAACGAACAAATTCACAGACAATGGACAAATAGCGTGCCAGACCTATTAATGCATATCACTGGGCAGTGAAGCAGAAGAATAACAGAAGCAAAGCACTCTCTAACGGATTAATCTTCTTCAACAAACACTTGCTTCTTGTCAGGACTCCAACGGCTATTCTTTCTCTTTCAACAAACAAATCTGTCAGAGTAGACCAAGTTTGAAAAACAGAGCACAAGAGCCAAAGCCAAACAGAAAATACAACGCTCCTCTCCAATGGATATAATTTGCCAACATCTATAAATATGAGGAAGCAACGAACAGAAAAAGTAGAGAGATGAAGTATATGGAGTCACTAAGCTCAAAACAGAAAGTGTGGATCCGTGGAAATTCCACCACATTAGGACTATGATATTATACTTCTCCGAGAGCTTCAATGTTGATCTATCCACTCTTTGAGAGAGTATATCAGTTCATCCAAACTTATTTGTATTTCCGTGAGAAACTCAAGATTGGGATCTTGAGCTTGTTGGGCTAAGTTTGAGTTGAGAATGCAGAGCATGTTGTCTCTGTTATAGTGCAAATCGTGAGGGGGAGTGTGATTCCCTTTGTAAAGGCTTGAGAAGCCTGATGTTATTGTTGTTAGTGGATTGGAAAATCTCAGAGGAGCTCTGAGGATTGGATGTAGGTCAGGAGGACCAAACCAGGATAAGTCATCGTGTTCATCTTCTCTTCTCTGCTCTTTCTTTCAATAACTTGGTTTTTGTTTACTCTTTGATTTAACGAAAAATTTATGACACCCAATTCACCCCCTCTTGGGTGACAGCCGGTCTAACAGAAAGCTGAAGGCAGTTCTCTTACATTTAGTTTGTTATTAGAGAGTCTCAGAGTCCTAATCCACTTTGCTTGCCCCTGATCACACTCTCAACCAACATAATCATTCACACTGCTCCCCTTCACGTACATTCCTAAATTCAAACATTCTGAAATGTAGTAATGTGTCCTTTATCATTAGCAAATTTTCAAGTTTAACTATACATGTGATATCTAAGTATCCGTAGAGTTATCAAAATGATTCATTGCTAATTTATTTCTCTTTAATAGTATTAGATTATTGTCGTTAATTGGATGCATTTTATGAAACTATGTTGAGCAACAAATTTTAGATTATACACTAATGCCATGTTTGGTATAGTGGAATTGAGAGGTGGAATTGGAAATGGAATTCATTTCCTATATTTGGTATGGTGGAATTGGGAGGTGGAATTGGAAATGGAATTCAAAATGGGTAGAAATGAATTCCATGATGTAACCCATGGAATTGTATTAATTTCATTGATTTTTTGGTCCCTCATTTTTTCTATATTTATATCCATCTCTATCTCCATTTCTATCCTCATTTCCATCTTCATTTCCTTCTCCATCTCCATCTCCATCTCCATCTCCATTTCCACCAAAATCGATTCCAGCGTACCAAACAAGTCATAAGATTATTAGTCCAATACATACACTAAGGATTTTCTGTTATGAAGAAAGTGGGTTCATCACATATTTGATATCATTAATGGTCAAGTCTCCCTCCCTCCCTCTCTCACTAGGGTATGAAATACAAATAATTCTTAGAAAAATATTTTAAAAGTCAAACTAGGTTCTCGCATACCCAACTTCTGCCTCCAAATCCTTCTCTTCCAAGTCTTGTTCTATACCCACCAATTCTCTTCTTACCATCTCAATTTTTCATTATGTATCAACCAATTTTTCTTTTGTCATGTTCATTTCTGTTTCTGCAACCATCAAACTTTGCTTCAACTTCTTCACTTTATCTACCTTCTCAGCATATCCTTTCATATTTAAAGCAGATTTAACGAGAGACTCCAGACAACCCAAATCTATTTTACTCATCTCAAGCTCCTCCCACAGATAGTGAAGTTTCTCACATGTTTCCTCATTCATATCTCTCCACTTCTTGCCCTTCAAAAATTGAAGAACTTGACCCAAAGCATTAAATGCCCATTCGGTAAACCTACGACTTTTGTTCTTCTTATAGTCCAATAATGAAGGATGCCATAAGCAAACTTCCTCTAATAGAGGAACGAACGATTTCTCTATTTTTCCCATATCCTTGAAATCAACAATATCATTGTCCTTTGGGCATCTCAAAGGCTCAAAGCCATCAAACTTTGTTGAGAAAATTTCAGCTTCAACAATACATTTATCATTCAAAATGAACCCACTAAAGGGATTTTCAAGTTCATTCAAGGGCATAAAATCATTATAACCCCTACTCCAACTACTCGCACTGAACTTACTTGAGTTGTCTCCACTTGCATTATTCAACCAAATCACCCAAATAGAGTTCTTCCCATTTTCAAATCTAGAAAAAAAAAAGAACCTTAAAGTTTCAAATGATGCTGTTGAAGAGAGAACAATTTTTGGAGAAGTACCTTAAAGTTTCAAATGATGCTGCCGAAGAGAAAACAATTTTTAGAGGAGCATTAATAATGATATGCAAGAAAAATTACCTCCTTTTGTCAAAGATTTTTTTTCCTGGAAACTTGATTGACGATGGTTAGGCTATAGTCTATGAAGATACTCCAGCCTTGAGACAAACTTAAAACATTAGCTACAGACAAAAATATAGCCAATGACTTATTGCCCTTGTATCCTCTATATATAACAAGTCTCCTACATGCCATATTGAGATGACTATAAAAAATCATCTTTAATTTGTATTTTATGAAACAGACTCCTCTCATAATTGAATGAAAATTTAGCTAAAAAAATTAATATAAACACCATATTTAAAATTTTCTTCAAATAACACCTAATTATAAAATACAGAATATAATGATTAAAAAATAAGCAATCAATAAATAAGTAAATAGTACTTCTTCTGATCTAAATATATGCAATTTCCAACATAAATAATTCTTTTACTTAAGACTTGAGGGAGCAGTGTAGTAAAAATAGGACAAAACTTGAATTTGTTTATTTGTAGCCATTTAGGTCATAATTTACATGTGCACATACAAATTTTAACAAATAGTAATAGTAAATTAATAAGTGCTTGTATGAAAATTTAAAACTTCTAATTTTAACAACTAACAATAACAAAATGACAAGTGTTTATATGAAAATTTACAAATACTAATTATATGATTTGAGTTAATACACAAATTTGCAAGTGTTCATAAGAATAATTTACACATGCTTATACGCATTTTAATAATTAATGATGGTAAAATAACAAGTATGTTTAAATGATATGACATAATAGATATAAATAACTTAAATGCTTTTTTCATAACAATATTTGTTCATTCTATTTCCAAACGATTTTATGAACAATTGAACAATCAACTATAAGACCAAAATAAGCAAAGAAATAAGAAAGAACAACAAATACAAACAATTGAAAATGGAGAACAACATTTTGAAGGAAACAAGAAATGAATGATATAAAATAACATATTTGAATTACCAAGCACAATTATAGATGGTGGAAACCTCAGAACAGTGTCTCATTGGTTTCCAATGTACTAAAGTTGCTAATTGGCCATGCTATTTTCTTGAATGTTACATCTTTTGGCTCCTGACTCTTCATCATATAATCAACTTTGAATGCTTGAATAATATAAATTAAGAATCAAAAGCCCCGTAATCAATGTAAAAGCCAAATTAATTTTAAACTGATCAGAAGAGAAAATGATCTAAACTTAAAGGTTAGAATGTATTAATTTTGCAGATGATGGTGATGTGGAAGAAGGAAAAAAATGGTAGAGATTAAAGGCGAATGAAGAAGGGATTATCAAGGAAGAAAGAAGAAGGAAAGGGAACATAAGAAGCAAAAAAGGGATAATTCTTTGCTGTTATACACAAGAGAGCCCAATTGATGTTAATGTTCTTAAGGATCACAAATTCCAAACATGCAAAGTTTCACAAACATAAAGAAAAAATCTTAAACTTAATTACTTATGCCTCGAAATTCAACAATTATCCATCTTTTTCTTCATATTTAATATACATTATATTCTATGAGAATAGAGAATGAATAATGAAGAGATATTATAATATTTAGTCCCTTAAGTTTTCCACCATTTTAGATGTTATATTAGATCATATGGACCAATGTTTTAAGTAAATTAAAACTTGAATGCCAAAACCAAAATTAGAGTAAACTTAAGGATCAAATATTGTATTTACCCAATAATAGATCAAAGATAAGTTTGTGCATTAATATAAAAAAATTAATAAAATAATTTATCAATGGATGAAAACGTTCTTTCTTTCCCTATCCCATAAATAGATTGAGAGGAGTAATTCATAGGTAATTCTTTACCAATAGCCATGTTGAGGGGCAAGAGAAGGGCATTCTACCAGACAACAACACTGCTGTAGGTAGTGCCAAGATTGCCAATAGCCTTTCCCTCAGTCTTGGAAGCCTTCGACAGAAGAAAGCTAAGCTAATGAAGTAAGAACAATAGAATGTGGGATTAGTGACGAATGAAGAAGAAGAAACAGAGAAAAATGAAATAGAAAGAACAGAGAGAACTCGTGCAAGTAAACATAAACAATGAGGGATGAGGATGAATCTAATGGATCCATAAAGAACGAGGGAGAGTATTTGCATGGCTACAACAGTGCTATTAACCTAAGAGAGGAAGTGAAGGTAAAGCATCCAAGGATAACTTATGTAGACCTATACAAGCAAATCATCTTCATTTCATAGACATTCACCATGGGGAGGCTTGAAGCACTTGGGAGGTTTGGTTCTGGATGCTTTTCTATTGCCCTGGATCATGTTCAACTCGTTCTCAAACATGAAGGACAATGCTCTATCATGTTGGTTCTACTTTGGGACTAGTTTTTTTTTTGTTTTTCGGTGAAAACTTTGGGACTAGTTTTGTAACAATGTTAGCTCATGCTTATAATCTTTATTGGGCTCATAACCAGATTTACAAGGCATCTAAGGTTGGGAATTTGCTTATGTGGTGAAGAATATTGTCATTGTTCTTTAGAATGTCTATCTTGTTGAGCCTAATTATTATCTGCCTTTGAAACTTATGCAAAGATAAATTATTCCAAAGCTGACTATTTTGACAATTTCTCACCTGCCTTTATATGTGTTTTATTGGTGCTTTGGGCTTTTTGTCTATTATTCATCCAGCTTTTCTGCTTTTATCAATAGGGCTGAGCTTGCACTACTCTCCTTTCATCATGTGGAAGCTTTAACGTACAAGGGTTTTTTTTGTGGTTCGAATCCGCCAGCCCGCCTAACCCATTTTTTATTTTTTTTGAAAAAAATATATATTTTATGTATTTTTTTACATTTTTTTCATCATAATATTTTTTACAAAGGAAAAAGTAATATTAAACTCTATTTTTAGGAAATTAGTGAACATTTATTCATAGAATTTGAAAGAGAATAGTATAAATATGTAATCTTATAAGAAAAAACTGAGTAAAAAAGGAAGAAAGAATTTATTTTTTAAAAAAAGTAAATAGCTGACTGGTTGGCGGGCTGTGGGTTGGGAAATCCCAGCCCGCCACCTGGCGGGTTGGTGGCCAGCCCGCAACCCGCTAGCTGGCCCGCTTTACCGGCTCTAATCTTTAACATAAGGAAAGAAGCACATCATTATTGCATACCCCTCTCCGTATTCTAAATCCTTAACAAAAGCCATATTCTTCCCCATCTTCATTAAATGCCATCCATTCTCTTTTTTTTGTTCATTATCTTTTTTTTAACTAAGCATAAGTGAATCACCTATCAAAAAATATTTATAGACTCCCTTAGTGTCATATCATATCTACTCTCTTTTAAAAAAAAGTTTGTTCTATATCACATATCTTACATCCCAAAAATTTCTCTTAATTATTTTCACTCTCCATAACCCATTATGATAGAAATTTGCAGGACTCGCAAGAGAGGTGATTGGAGCATTTTTATTGAAAAGAGCAGGAATGATATGGCACTCTGGGGGCATGTAAGTATTTCCCTCATCTATCTACTTCTCAACCTCAAGTTTAAGCATTCATTATCAACCTCAAGTTTAAGCATTCATTATCAAGTTTAAGCATTCATTATCTTTACCATCTTTTATCTTAAAATTTGGCATATTCTTTTCCCAAATTCGAGTAAACATTCACCATTCTTTTCCTTATTCTTCATTCTTCCATCTTGACACGTCATTAGACATTCTGATTGATTCCTAATTCTAATTTCCCATATCAAGCTTCCCTTTCTACCAGCAGTGTGTTCGGAATTGACGGAGAAAAAATAAGGGGGAAAAGCAGGCGTAGAAAATGGATATTCTTTTTGTTTTTTATTGGGTTTAAGTATCCTCCTACAGAGACAATTCTGTTTGAGATGTTGTAGGGTATTAAATGTGGCATATCTCCCAACATGTATTTGAATTTTAATTTATCATATTGTGAGGGATTAGTTTCTCTCACTAAACCCAAAAATGAATATTCGTATGTTTGAATTAGAGTAGAAAACAAGGGGAGAAGAAAAGTGGAAAGGGAAAAAAAAAAGCATGTGAAGCTCATTTAGTTTTTTGTGGCGAAAAAACACATGTAGTTTTACCTTCAAATTTTCTCCTCAAAATTAGAGAGATGTTACCGACGGGGTTTTAGGTCTAAAGGAATTAACTAATCCCTTGTGATAAGATGAATCAAGGTTTAAATTTTTATTGAAAGATATTCTTTTGGTCTAAAGGAATTAACTAATCCCTTATGATAAGGTGAATCAAGGTTTAAATTTTTATTGAAAGATATTCTTACACTTAGTACTTGATAGTTCCTTGAGTATAATTGACTACAAACAATTATTTTCATTATTTCTTGTTTTAAAGTTTTTTTGTTTTAAAAAAGAATAATTTGTTTTTAGTATTCTCCTATCACAGATAATCTTGTTTAAGGGATCAGTTGCATATCAAGGGATCGGTTATAATCTTGTGAAACCCAACTCTCCCCTATTTTATGGATCAACTTTGAAAACTCAACCCATGTCCACGTGGTATCATGTTTGTCCTTAGCCCGCCTGCTAAGGATAAGTACTTTTTGTATTGTTCGTGAGAATTTGTTTTTAAATTTCTCAAGTTGAGAATTTATGTTGCTTCTACTTGGTTAGTTGGGCCCAAATGAATCTATTCACACTAGAGCTTTCTCTTCCTATTAATTAATTTTCGTTTTTTTTTGCCCAAAAACATTGGTTCACCTCCGTAAAGGATCATATTTGTTACTTGTGTGTATATAAATTTTTATAGCAATGAGATTGTAATAAATCAAGTTTTCAATTCTCATTATGATAACCTCTTGTTCTACAATTATTTCAAACCTTTATATGGATTAAGGCTTGATTATTACTTTCTTTAAGTAGTTAATTGTGTGTGTTGATTTTATCTTATACTTAATACTTCTAAGTGTTGAACCACAATTTAGATTGATTTATTCATTTGGGTTATAACATAGGCATAGGACTCGAATAGAATCATGTTTGAGTTGAAATTTACTTGATAAATGGATGACTTAGTTGGTAAAAATAGAGGTATCTTTTGATAAATATTTTGATCAATGGGACCATTCCTTAAATAAGTCCTTTATTTGGAACCTCCCAATAAATTTCCCTTTTTAATTTAGGATGGTGTGATTGTGTCAAGCTCTATTTTTTTTATTTTTTATTTCTTACTGGTTTGATTCTTGATTTGACTCCGATTTAACTTACTAATCCTTGACTCGTTGCCTTATCTAATTCAATCACTTATCCAGTATTTTGTACCTTGAGAAAAACACTCATTAGCTTTTAATAAAAGCATGTTCCAACATTATACGATTTTCATAAATGTAAAAATAGTCATAATTTAAAATGAAAGAAGAAAAATGTCAAACAGTTAAATATAACGTAACACTATTATTTACTCAAAAAAATATAACACTATTATTTTTTTATTGTGGTGAAGCCGCTGCACACATTTTTTAAAAAAATTGATAAGTATTTTTGCATAACTCTTGTTATAAATGTTTATTAATGATAGAGCTGAAGTTCAAGATAATCAACACGTTTTGACCTGGCCAACGCTAGCAATTTGAAAGAGATATATAAAAAGCTTATTATATCTACATAGATTAATAGATGTGTATATTTAAAAATAATGAGATTAATTTAAATATAATATTTTGGCTGAACAAAACTGGAATCGAGTTCAATTTAGCTGTCAAGTTTTGATGTAGAAAACTAAGGTCTTTTAAACAATAAGTCAAAGCTTCCCAAAAAGGTGGACCAACTAGAGATCCACGACTTTTTTCTTTGTCCGATACTCAATTATTAGGGCAGAGCAGGTTGTAATCCTACTCGAACGTGCACCCACGCGCTATATCAGGATTAGCACGTAATATTTGTTTAAACTGATGTTTAACTTTTTGTTAAAAAAATTAATATTTTTGGCAAAAGTCAGCTTTTAGTCATAATTTTTTTTAATTTTATAAAATACATGTTCGATCCTCTAATCTAACATCAAATGGTAATTTTCATGTCAATTATTATAATTTAAAAGAAATTAAATTTGATAAGCCAGTATTTATGAATTTTTTTAGAAAGTATTTATGAATGTTTTGCTAATACCTAAAAAATTTAAGGTGTAAAAAGTCTTAAAGTTGAAAAAATACATATAAAAATTAAGAGCTTCAAACAATGAATGTATTCATCCCTTCCTTCATTCTGAGCATCAATGAACTCATCATCGTCATCATCTACATATTCATCTTCTCCTTCATTATCCCTATGTTGTCCATCTCCCCCTAATGATTGTCCTTCCATGACCATTTCTCTTGAACCTGCAGCTAAATGCACTTGAGTTCCTTTTCACCTATTAGCTTGAACAGATTATCAATCATTTCAACCTTTGGAGATTGAGTTTGACCACATGTCCTATACTTTGATATCAAAGGCCACTGTCTGGAGCTCACCACCTGCAAATTTAGGAAAAAAACCATGCAAGAAATCAATCATAAAGCCTTTAAAATGAAGCTAGTTCCTTACCATATCAATGGATGTAACATTAGTTTTGTTCTATTCATGCAAGATCACATAAGATAAATTATAGTTACCGCAACAATTGAAGGTATAATTGTAGGAGCTTCGGAAACAATGGGAATAACAAGAGATCTTTCAACAGATAAAAATGAATTCATACCTCCAAGCTGCAAGAGAACGAAATCACAAAAAGCAAAGAACATGCTTGATGTCGAATTAACTTAACAACAAATGCTAACCACATAATTTCCAGTACTGAAAGGAGTAGTTACCTTAGCATTGATTTTCAACAACACATTGGTAAGATATTGATCATGGACCCTTTGTGGACACATGCACTAATTAACAATTCCAAAGTCAGCAAGGTTCTTCTTTTTCCAGGGTCCTGGAAGATTTAAATAGTTCTCATCAATTTCGTTATTTAGACAATACTCATTAATAACAGAAGAAATATAAAACCAACCATAAATATCACAATTTTTCCTCTCTGGAAGAAGACATAGAAAGAACTAATGAGCTCCAGGAAGTTTAGACTATATCACTTCAAACATCTTATCCACTCTAACCATAGGTGGGGCACGCCTAAACTGTGGACTTTCCTATCCTAAACTGTGGACTTCATTCGCTTTGTCAAACCTTCCTATCCTGATAAACAATTTCAGCACCATATTATATGCGTGACAGTCAGGAAGACAGTGTTCTTTTTCCATTCTAGACATCAATCTAAGAGCCATATTGACCTCACAGTGATCACAATGGTAAGCTAATATTGCATAGGAAGGTGTGAATTAAATGAATCATAATTAGCAGCGTTGCTTCACCTGCATTGTCCAATGCATCATAATTATTACTCTTCCCCCTTTAATTCTCAAAGAAGAAGAAGCAGGTAAAAAAAACATATATAGTAGATTACTCTTATCGCCAATATATAACCTACATTGTCCAATGCATCATAATTATTACTCTTCCCCCTTTAGTTAATATTCTTATCGCCAACATATAACCTATTCAAAGCTGCTCATAGATGTAATACTGAATAGCATCAAAGAGCAGATCCCGCAGTAGAAAAAACCCATATCCCTATAATTTCATATATCAACATAGAAAAAATTAATGTACAATAAATACACAGTCATCCTTATAGCTTACCTCATCCTTGTTTCATGAATAATAGGTTCAGCAAATAACAGGGAATTTCATAGATCTAACCAAAGGTTTCATGCCTTTATCATCTAGAATAACAGGGGATTTACACCATTATGCATCAAGAAGTAATGAGTTCAGCAAATATTCAAGTAAAAACACTAAATATCCAATCTTCACACAATTTATGGTCACAGTAACCTGCCTGCAAGCATGTCTTTATAGTGTAATAGGGTATAAAGCCGTTTCAATAAAAACTCCAGCTGTACCTCCAGCAACTAAGCCCTTTGCAAACTTTCTTAGGTTCATTAGAAACATCAAAATGCTATTAAAGAATTAGTAGCAGATTCCACCGGTATCAATATAGTAAAAGGTTAAGGTACAAAACTACCCATTATTTTTTACCAAAAGAGCATTCAACAGACTCTCCATTGCCGAGGCTGCAAAAGCCATCAGTTTGGATCGCATATTGGTGGACAAAGAGGTCCTCACCACCATCGTCAGGGATTATAAAGTCAAAAACCTTCTGGTCACTGAACCACTTCACCTTCCAGTTACCCATCTCACCCATCACAACTAGATGGAAGCCAGACAGAACCAGACAGAAGAGACAAAACCGGACCCAGAAATTTGAGAAATGCAACCCTAGCTAATTGGAAATAATGGCAAGAATGATAATCCAAAATGGAAGAAAGAGCACAAAGAGAAAGTAAACACACCTGAACGAAGGTGTGACTAAGAGCACATGCACAGTGAGTCAGAGATGCCGCAATGGAGGCTGGAAGACGAGCGAAGCAGAGGCGCTCTCAGATGGTCTTGTTCTCACTCTCGATCTGGTTGGGTTTGGCGATCTCAGATGCAATTCACAAGTCGCAAACTCCATAGCAACACCGAGGGAGACCAGACAGAGTGCCGAGCGAGAGACCAATACAAGAGGGAAATTGAAAAAAAGAAGTCCACCCTCCAAAATTTTCTGGTCTGTGTGAACTGTTAGTGAAAATGGTGTGAGAGGCAGATTGAAAAAGAAAAATTCCGCCATTCAATGTTTTCTTATCCGTGTGAACTATGAGTGAGAGTGGTGTGAGAGGGAAATTGGAAAAAGAAAATCCATCCTCCAAAGTCTAAACAATACAAGAGGGGAAATTGGAAAAAAAAAATTAACCCTATAAAATTTAAACAATGAGAGAAAATTTAAAAAAATAAAATATATTAACTTCTTTACCCCTAAAAAAATTTATGCTAAAAATGAATATGAATAACTCAATATTGCAATAAAATATTTTCCTCAATAATTTGAAAAATTAGAGATGAACGTAATATTTGTCTTTAATTTTTCTCGCTAATTTAGAAAATTAGATAGGAATATAATGTTAGATATGATTAGTTTTGATGATGTCAAATATAAAAGAGCAAAAAAGTTTAATAACCTTATGGACTTACTCTATATTTGTGCATCCTTTTTAAATTGGACGATGATGTGGTTAAATAATTCAATTTGAATGTTAAAAGGTTTTTAAATAGATGTTACATCATCTTTCATTGAGTTACCATTCATCTAAACTTTATTTGGATGCTCAAAACCATTTCTAGAAGATAAAAATTGATTTTGATAAGTTTCTAGAGGTTTCTGAAGCAAAAATTGTGTTCCAGGAAGAAGTGCCAAAACTTGAGTTCTGGATCATCAAAAACTTGAGTTTCAACTTCTTAGTGTCAAAACTCTAGTTCTAGATCATCAAAAACTCGAGTTTCAACTTCTTAGTTTCAAAACTCGAGTTCTGGGTCATCCAAAACCCGAGTTTCACCTTCTGGACTCAAAACTCGAGTTTTCAAGTCATCAGAACTTGAGTTTCAACATCTCTGTTTTCTGTCAACTCTATATATATCTGGTATTTTCCTCATATCTCCCAAAATACACCTTTGCTTGATGTGAACCAATTTCATATGAAACTAGACTCAAAATGCGGTTCATAGACAACTAAACTAGCATAAATCGTTTCATATGAAGGAGCTATAATTTTCAAAAGTTAGTGGTCAATTTGAACAATTTACCAATGACCTTTGCTTATTGTATCTATCATAACATTCTTTATATAATAGAATTGGAACTGATTCTTGTTTCATGTGAAAGTAGACATACAAGGCTTTCCATTGATGTATTATTTTCAAGGTTTGGAATTGAATTAAGAGAGTCATTGGTGTTGCAAGTTGAGCCATGTGCTGAAAGCTGGACTGTGATCTATGCAAGCTGAGTCGGGTGCTGAAAGCTGGATCGTGATCTGAGCAAGTTGAACTCATGAAGTAAAACTCGAGCTATACATTTACCAAAACTTGAGTTTCGTGATCTGAATTGAATCTTCTCTCAACTATTTCAATAAAACTCGAGTCATAAGCTTTGGAAACTCGAGTTGTATTCATAGTTCAAGAACTCGAGTTCCAAGTTTCTCAAAACTCGAGTTTCATAATTGTGCCACAAAACTTGAATTCAAAACTTGATTTCAAAACTGGAAGTTATGTCTGGAAGTTTTCAGAGAACTTGAGTCCTGACGTTTTCCAAACTCGAGTTCCATGCCTTTCAAGATTTCACTAGTTCAAAAACTTGATTCTTAAACTTGAGCCCTCACTGAAAGTTTTCCAAAACTCAAGTTCCTGATTTTCCAAACTTGAGTCTCGAGGATATTTCAGCTGAGCCAGTTTTTCACTTGTTTTAGAAATCGAGTCCTCAGTTTTCAGAACTGGAAGTTTTACTACATGACTTTCAAACTCAATGCTACCGAACTCGAGTTGTGAGATGTTGAAAACTTGAGTTGCATTTTTCTTCTGACAGAGGTTCTGACACAACTACGCATAGCGAGTACCAGAGCTTTCCTTTTTCGTGCTGGGGCATTTTGAATATTACCTGCTCTTATAAATTCTCTATTAGCTCTTTCATTAAAAAGATTAGATCGTCTGAGGAATGAATTAGAAGCTATAAAAAATCGCTACAAATAACAGTTGCAGAATTGAAAATAACAATGAAAAATAAACAATTTTATAACGTTTTGTCTATACCGCTACAAAATATGCGGGAGTAAGTGGCCTTTTGAAACAACATTGGTTTAACCATTAAAAACCATTGCAATAACAGTGAAAAAATTGTAAACGTTTGCATTTTTATAGTGGTTCTAAAAACACTACTAAAATAGAGATTGTTCATATTTTGCTACGATTTAGTATTTTGTAAACACTGCAAAGGACCCTTATTATTGTGATGCATTGTTCTCATCAAATGACGCCAATTTGCCACCACATCTATAGTGGTTTATAAACGCTAATAACTTGTTTCCCTCGTCAGCCTCACGTCCGCGCTGTAATGTTGTAGTGTTTGACTAAGAACAGCTACAAATGTTAACTTCAATAGTATTTTTGTAAACCGTTACTAATGAACCACTACTAATACCACTTTTTTGTAGCGAATCAAAGAAGAAAATCTATGTGTTATCATAAACCTATTTGATTACAGCACTAAACTATCATCTCTTGAGGGTGATGAACCAATTGCATTTTGGGGACTCTTAAGGTGGAAGATCCAAGATATCCTCCACCTCTATGCATTGGTGGATATTGTACATCATCTCACTGTTTGGAGATTATTACACAATTTCACATACAAATTATTATATTATGACCCTTTATATAGACTTTTGAGTCATTAATTAACCTGTAATTAATGCTAACTATCTTAATTAAGTCATACTTCTAACAACAACTTTATTCTTGGCCACATCTCCAATAAGACGCTCGGTATCTATTAAGACAACATAGGAAGGAGTACTCCGGTTACCTTGATCTTTGGCTATAATCTCAACACGATCATTCTATTAGATGACAACACTGCTATAGGTAGTGCCAAGATAGATGCCAATAGCCTTTCGCTCAGTCTTGGAAGCCTTTGACAAAAGAAACTAAACAAATGAAGCAAGAACAATAGAATGTGGGATTGGTGACAAATGAAGAAGAAGACACAGAGGAAAAGGGAATAGAAAGAACAGAGAGAATTTGTGTAAGTGAATGGAAACAATGAGGGATGAATCTGGGTCAAGAACTTATGATGACAAGAATAAGATGGGTGGGTCTAATCGATCCATAAGGAATGAGGAAGAGTATTCATATGGCTACAACAATGCTATTGACTTAAGTGATGAAGTGAAGGTAAAGCATCCAAGGATAACTTTAACTATACCTAATTCATTCATACTGCTCCCCTTCACATTCCTAAATTCAAACATTTTGAAATGTAGCAATGTGTCCTTTATTATTAGCAAAATTTTAACTTTAACTGTACATGTGATATCTAAGTATACGATGAGTTTTGAAACTGATTCTTTACTAATTTATTTCTCTTTAATAGAATTAGACTAGTGTTGTTAATTGTATGCATTTGACAAAACTATGCTGAGCAACAAATTTTAGATTATACACTAAGAATATCATTCCAATATATAATAAGGATTTTTTGTTATTAAGAAATTAAAGTAGGTTCATCACGTAGTTGATATTGTTAGTTGCAAGTCTCTCTCTCACGTACTGGGATATGAAATACAAATAATTCTTATGAGACTATTTTAAAAGTTAGACTAGGTTCTCCCAAACCCAACTTCTACTTCCAATCCTTCTCTTTAAAGTCTTGTTCTATATCCACCAATTCTTTTCATACCATCTCAAAGTTTTGTTCTGTGTTAACCAGTTTTTCTTTTGTCGTGTTCATTTCTATCTTTGCAACCATCAAGCTTTGCTTCAACTTCTTCACTTTCTTTACCTTATCAGCATATCCTTTCATATTTAAGGCAGATTTAACAAGAGACTCCAGCCAACCCAAATCCAATATACTCATCTTAAGCTCCTCCCATAGATATTGAAGCTCCACACATATTTCCTCATTCATGTCTCTCCACTTCTTACCCTTCAGAAATTGAAGAACTTGACCCAAAGCATTAAATGCCCATTTAGTAAACATACAACTTTTTTTGTTCTTGCAGTCCAATAATGAAGGATGGCATGAACAAACTTCCTCTAATAAAGGAACAAATGATTTCTTTATTTTCCCCATATCCTTGAAGTCAACAACATCTCACCCTTTAGGCGTCTTGAAGGCTCAAAGCCTTCAAACGTCGTTGAGAAAATTTCAACTTCAACAATACATTTATCATTCAAAATAAATCCTCCAGGGTGATCTTGATGTTCATTCAAGGGCATAAACTCAAGATAAACCCAATCACCACCACCCACATGGAGCTTAACCGGCAGATCTACAGCTGCATTATTCAACCAAATTACTCAAATATAGTTTTTTCCATTTTCAAATTTTTTAAAAAAAGAACCTTAAAGTTTCAAATGACGCTGCTAAAGAGAAAACAATTTCTAGAGGAGTATCTTAAAGTTTCAAATGGTGATGCTGAAGAGAAAACAATTTTTAGAGGAGCAGTAATAATGAATATGCAGGAAAAATTACCATTTGTCAGAGATTTTTTCCTAGAAACTTGATTGACGACGGTTAGACTAAAGGCAATGAGGATAATCCAGCCTTGAGGAAAACGTATCCTATCAGCTGCTTCCAGAAATATAAACAATGATTTTTTGCCCATTACTCCTCTATATACACAAAGATTCCTACGTGCCAGATTAAGATGACTATCAAAAAAGATTTTTTATTTGTATTTTATGAAACAAACTCCTCTCATAATTGAATGAAAATTTAGCTAAAATAAATTAACCTAAACAAACAATGTGACAACCATATTTAAGATTTTCTTCGAATAACACATAATTATATAATAATACAGACTATAACGATTAAAAAATAAGCGGTCAATAAATCTTAGATGTGCTTTTTTCGTAAAATATTTGTTCATTCTATTTTCGAATGATTTTTCAAACAATTGAACAATCAATTATAAGACCAAAAGAAGCAAAGAAATAAGAAAGAAAAACAAATACAAAATAGCTGAAAATTGAAAATTTCTTTTTGAAGGAAAGAAGAAATGAATGATATAAAATAACATATTTGAATTATCAAGCACAATTTTAGATGGTGAAAACCTCAGAATCGTGCGGCGCATTGGATATCAATATACTAAAGTTTCTAATTTTCCATTCTAATTTCGTGTATGTTACATCTTTTGGCTCCCGACTCTTCATCGTATAATAAACTTTGAATGCCTGAATATTATAAAAAAAATCAAAAGCCCCTTAATCAATGTAAAAAGCCAAACCAATTTTAAACTTATCAGAAGAGAAAATGATTCAACCTTATAGGAGATAAGGAGGTATCAATTTTTCAGAAGATGTCAAAGTGCAACAAAGAAAAAAATGGTCAGAAATTAAAGGCAGTTGTAGAAAGGATAATAAAGGAAGAAAGAAGAAGGAAACGGAACACAGGAAGCAAAAAAAAAAAAGGGTAATTCTTAGCTTTTATACACAAGAGAGTCCAATTGATGTTAATGTTCTTAAGGATCATGAATTCCAAACATGCAAAGTACTCTTTGTTAGATATGATTAGTTTTGATGATGTCAAATAAGAGCAAAATGTTTTTACAATGCAAAAAGTTTTCACAATACATATTTACCATGCATAATAATTTTGCAATGCATATTGGTTAACTTAGTGCTTCATTTTAATGGAGGGTGATACGGTTAAATAACTCTTTTTGAATGTTAAAATTTTTAAATAGATGTTTTATCATTATACATTGATTAACCATTCATCTCAAATTCATTTAGATGCTTAGAAATGTTTTTTTGAAGTTAATACTCGAGCATTGGATCATAATACTCAAGTATGATGAGTTTTCAAAGTTTCCTAGGCAATACTTGAAGCAATGCTTGAGCATAAACATCAAGTATTGAGTTTTTGGTGTCAACACTCGAGCATTCACCTCTGGAACTTGATGCTCGAGCACTAGATCTCTAATGCTGGAGCATCATCCTCCTTTGTTTTCTGTCAGCTTGATATATATCTGGTATTTTGATCATATCTCCTAAGATACATCTCCGATTGATGTGAAACTAATTTTATATGAAACTAGACTCAAAATGAGTTTCATAGACACCTAGAACAACATCAAATGATTTCAAATGAAGGAGATATAAATTTCTAAAATTGATGGTCAAAACTGAACGCATTATTTCTGAGCTTTTCTTATTGAATCTATCATAACTTTCTTTACATAATAGCTTTGGCTCTAATTCTTGTTTCATGTAAAAAAATAGAATTTTAGGGCTTTCAATTGATATATTATTTGCAAAGTTTGGAGTTGAATTGAGAGAGATATGGTTGTTGCACGTTGAGCTACAAGTTGAAATCTGGACCATGACTCCAATGCTTGAGCACTGGCACCTAGTGCTCGAGTATCGGGCCTCAGAATAAGATTTTCTCCACAAAACTTGCAAGTGCTAAAGCACTGACACCTAGTGCTCGATCACTGAGCTCAAAACTCAATTTTTCATGCAATGCTTTCACGCAATGCTCCAGAATACGGATCAAGCACAACCAACACTCGAGCATTGACACTTAATGCTCGAGCATCGTGCTTCTGGAACTCAATGCTTTCACAGAATACTTAAAGCACACATGAAAGCATTGCCAATGCTCAAGCATTGGCACCTAATGCTTGAGCATCAGCCTTAAAATAAAGGTTCTTGGATAGTGCTATCAACGAATACTTCAAGCATTGACTGCAAGCACCACCAATGCTCGAGTACTAGAAACCAATGCTCAAGCACCGAGTTTAAAATTCTTCTATTCACTTATGCTTTCTGAAAATACTCCAGCACGCTCTACAAGCACTCATAATGCTCGAGCACTATGACTTAGCACTTGAGCATTGATGATTTCAAAACACTATTTTTCAATACTTACTTAGAATGCTCAAGCAATCGTAAGAAGCATTGTCAGTACTCAAGCACTATGATTTAACACTCAAGTATTCAGTTATTTTTCAAAAACTTTCATATGATACTTGAGTATTGTGTCACAGCATTAAGCTTTTCTTTGGAAATTGTTAAACAATACTCGAGCATTGAAGTGTAATGCTCGAGCACTTTTTCTCTGACAGCTGAAGTCTGACAACTTCACTTACTTTCTACCAAATCTTTCCTTATTTGTGTAACGGCTTTTTGAATATTAAATGCTCTCATAAATGCTTTATGCTTAGACTTATTAACAGGTAAATCTCTAAATACTTCTCCAGCATGGGCTCTCAACGGACAAATTCACAAATAACGTCTCTCTCTGTGTCAGAGCCATTTAATGCAAACCATTATAAAACCTCGTCAGACACTAAAGCAGAAGTATAATGGAAGCAAAGCAGTTTCTAACGGATTAATCTTCTTCAACAAATACTTGCTTCTTATGAGAACTCAAACGGCTATTCTTTCTCTTTAAACAATCAAATTTTTCAGAGTAAATAAAGTTTAAAAACAGAGCACAAAAGCTGAAGCCAAAAAGAAAATACAACGCTTCTCTCCAACGGATATATTTTGCCAACACTACAAATATGAGAAAGCAACGAACAGAAAAAAGAGATGAAATATATGGTGTGACACTCCTTAACTTACCCCTTAGCTTCATTACAAAATGAATTAGAACCAAAAGGAAGCCTCATTATGATCAAAGTGTCCAAAAGTTTCAATTTAAAAACTTTCAAGTTTTTTGAAAGTTACTATTCACTGGTTTTAGGACCAACTTTGAAAATTCATAACTAATTGTAGAAAAATCGAAATTGAGTGCTTCCAATTTCTATTTGAAGCTTGTAAGTTCCTTTACAAGGGAAAAATACTCCTTGAGTCATTTACTTACCCAAATGATACAGT
>JANTPZ010154210.1:6235-19367 GCA_025593235.1 Vachellia pachyceras
GAGGATAATGTGTTTTGTATAACTATAAATCTTATCAAGGAACTCATTCATCAAATAGTGTTAATTACCATGAGAAAAAACACTTAGCTTGCATGCCTTGAATAATACTTCTAAAAATAACATACTTTCATATCTCACTTTTGTATTATAAAGTCACCTTGATGTTAATTACTGGTGGTATACTTAAAAATTTAGAAGTGAATTGAAACTTCATCTAACTCACACGTAAACATGTATGTATAATTTGTGTTCCTTGCTTTAACATACACTAGAGCTGCCCAACAAAGTACGTAATTAAGCTAAAAAATATAGCATTTATTAAATCTTCAAATAGAAAAGTTTAAACTTACTAATTAAAGGCTACAAAATATGAAAAATCGAAACATTTTTGTGTGTATATATATCCCTCTATATATATGCTCGTGCGTGTATATATATGCTCATGTGTGTGTATATACATTTACCTATTCTCAGTTTTATAATTTCTTCATGCAACACAATATTGAAAATAAAACTCTTCATGCAACACAGTGGTCTGAGTGTGACGGTTTGGGAGCAACGGGCGACGGTTTCTCAATATCAATATGCGACACAGTGTATATATATATGCTCATATACATAATTTCTTCCATGCAGCAAAGTATGTTAAGAGAAAATTGAAAAGAAGAGGAGAATGTTACCACAATGTGCGACCGTGCGACGGTATGCGACGGCGAAGGCGTGCGACGGCGAGAAGCTCGCGTGGGGGACGGGCGACGGCGGACGAGTGTGGACGTTTGACATTTGGGGGAAGGGGCGACGGGCGATGGACAACGGGCGACGTTTGGGGGAAGGGGCGACGGGCGACGGGAGGGAGGGAGTGAGTGGCGATGGCGACGGTTGTGAGGGAGTGAGTGGCACAGCGAGAGGGAGAGTAAAGGGTTTGGGGACCACTGAAGAAAAAGAAAGAAAGGGGGATTTGGGGACCACTGAAGAAAAAGAAAGAAAGGGGGATGGTCGGGGGGCATTAAAAGGCCCCCCTATGGCGCCCTTTCTATAGAAAAGGGCGCCGTAGGGGCATTTCGCTCCGTCTAATTTTAAATGTGCCACCGCCTTCACTTTTTACTCCCTTTTTTAAAGAAAGGACGCGAATTTCAGTCGTAAAAGGTATAATTTGTAGTAGTGATTATATGTTGATTATGTCCCCAGAGAGAGCTCCTCATCGGAATATTTGCAAATATTGACTCCTTCCATTCAAAATCCAGCCATAAAAAACATGTAATATTTCAAGGTGCTCCATTTTCCCAAGTGATGAGATCAAGTCATGGAGTGGTGAGCTTACATAAACAAATAGTTCACGCATACACCTTTGCAATTTCGAGGAGATGAGTATTTTTCAACAGAGGATATGCTAGGGACAGAATGTGTATCACTTGAAGATGAGCTAAGACTTCTAGCTCATTCAACAACACAGGTTCATCAATCATTGGTTCTTCCATCCTTCTCAAACTAAAAGCTTGAAGAGATATCAAACCTGATATAACTCCCTTTGGGAATTCAAGCCCTAAGATTCCATCCAACAATAACAACCTCAGCTTCTTCAAGTTCTTCAACTCCTAAGGCAATTTTGTTATACCAGTATAGGATAGGTTCAAATATTCTAGGTTTACTAAGCAGCCGATTGCTAATGGTAGATTTGAAATTCATCAATAATTGACAAGACTAGTACTCTAATAGTGGTTGGAAGGACAAATGCCTCAATCGAAAAGACTCGTAGCCTAGTCCCTCTAATAAGAAGAGTGATGAGCTTAGGAGAACGAGGTTTTTGCGAGAAGTGAGGGAATGTTCCATAACCCTAGCCCTGCATTGATAGCCTTTACACATCTTCCCAATTTGCTTGATTGTATGGCCACTAGTCACAGAAAGAGCATTGACAAAGAATCTAGAGGTTTTTCCATGATCACAACATACCCAGAGAACCATATCTCTCACCACATCATGCATCTTGATTGTGCCTTCATCATCGCCACTTTCCAGTAGGCAAGCATACTTTAGACTTGAAATTATATCTTCTTCTTGCTTACGTGCTTCATAAATATCATCATCAAATTCAGCCAAAAACCCTTTTGCTATCCAAAGCAAAATAAGGTCTTCTTTCAAAATGTCATAATCCTCAGGGAACATAGCACAATACCAAAAACATGATTTACAGGCATCTGGCAATCTGTCATAGCTAAATTCAAGCAAGTGCTAGACCTCATCAACAATACCTTGAACTTTAGAGGGATAACTCCTCAAAGTCTCTATGCTATGCCTCCATTCATTGGGAGTCACCTTGTTATCCATGGCACGTCCGACAGTATAAAGAGCAAGTGGCAATCCTCAACACTCATCCACCACTTGCTCAGCAAGAGACAACATGCGAGGGTTTTCAAGAGTACTTTCACCCACTTTCTCCTTGAACAACTGAAATGCATTATCTCGTGGGAGGTAATTTACTCTTATGTACACCTGTGCATCCATCAAGCCACATACCTCTTTCAACTGAGTTGTAAGTATTATCTTGCCGTCATAATTATTCGGGGAAGGAACACCCAATTTCAACAAATCAATTCTTTCCCACACATCATCCAATAACATTACAAATTTCTTTCCATTTAAAATATTGTATAACAAAAGAGCTCTGTTATCAACCATTTCTTTACTCTAGATATCATCTTGGACATACTATTTCTTTCTGATGTCATCTTGCATTTTCACTGGATCTGCATCTTTAGACACCATAGCCCAGATGACCACATAGTTTGCTTTTGTTGAGAGGAAATCATTGTTGAATTTCTTAAGTAGAGTTGTTTTGCCTACCCCTCCAATTCCATATAGGCCAATGATGCCCAACTGCTTGTTCTGAAAGCATAGCTATTCAAACCCAAATTTTTACCTATCGGAAGCTTTTTGAATCGATCAAAATCTCCCTTTTTGGCTACAACATCAAAATTCCCTTCGCTCATGAGATCATTAACGTCACTCAACTTCTCGGTGACCCTTTTGCTTAGCTTGTACCTAGCTCGACAATTCTTGGGACACTGGCCTCCAAAACAAGTGGCTTGTATTTCTTGATCACCTTGCTGCAGAATGGCCTGGACTTCACTTTGTAGGTCTGAACTCTACGCATCCAAGCCCTTACCTCATTCTTAACAGTCAGCTCCCGATTTGGATCCTGCTCGGCGGTATTGACCTTCATTTCAACGTCAAGATACCTGCTATTGAGGTCATCTAAATACTTCTGTAGAGACTTGAGGTTGGCTCCAAGCTTGCGAGTTGAATCTGCCCGTTTAGAGCATAAACCGCACAAACAAGTGAGGATATCAACGATTGGAGAAATAAAGTCGACCATGGATTCGTTTGGATGCACCAAAGAAAGAATAAAGGAGAAACTGTCTTCCTCACTTCTCAATCCTATCAAATTTTCTTGCATGTTTGGAGCAATAACCGCACAAGCAAATGAGGATATCAACGATATCATGTTTGAATTTCAACCATTTATTTTTTTCGACACCATCCTCCTCTCCCATTCTATCTCTTCAGCATAACTAAAACTACTTATCTATCGCATTTCCAAACAGGCTCAAGAAAGATTTTGTATGAAGCATAATTGATATTGGCTCAACGGGCCCGTTTGGGAACGCGGTGGAGAAGTGCTTTTACGTAAGTCGAGGTAAATATATTAAGGAGATTATCTCGTTTTGCTGAAAAATACTATTGAACGGGCTTTTGGGGCTCCTATAAGTGTTGCCAAATAGGGCCAATATCTTTTAAAGTACTGATACCAAAATTAAAACTTATTAAAAGTATAGGATAAAATCAAAATCTTTTCATCTTTTAAGATTAAAGATGGTCACAATCAAGAGCATGTAATCAAAAGATTTTGATCTTGGCCCATTTGAGAACCCGGTAGAAAAGTACTTTTACGTAAGTTGAAGTAAATACGTAAAGGAGATTATCTCGTTGTGTAGAAAAATACTGTTGAACGTACGTTTAGGCTCTCCATAATCGTTGTCAAACAGGCGCTTGTACTTCTAGCACTTTTGATTTTTATCTTAAGGCCTTAATGACTTGTGTGTGTTTGGCAACAACTTTTTTGTCTAAAATTCAAAGTTCTTTAACTTGTAGACTTTATGGTTTGGTAACTTCTTCTTTCAAAATACATTGTGAGCAAACAACTTTTTTAACATAATAAATGGATATTGGGCTTGTTTGAAACAACGTTTCCAAAAGCAAAAAGCACATTCAACAGTGTTTTTCCGTAAAACGAGATAATCTTCTCTACATATTTACCTTGACTTGCGTAAAAATAGTTCTTTACCGTGTTCCCAAACAGATATATTGAATCCACCAAAATTAATGAGAAATAACAGGATATTCGATATTTTTGCTTTTAGTCAACATATATTAAGTAATTCGGTTAATATTTAATTTTCATCTCTTTTTTATTTTCATACATCTTCCAGAATTAATATAAAAATGATTTATTGATTGATTGGTGTAAATATAGAAGGAAAAACAATTGACCCCAAAACCATGAATTGGAGGAGCAATGAATCGAGCTGTATTTAATAATATTTATCACCAGCTGGTAGTGAAAAGATGATAAAGTGATTTGACATTAGGGTTCTTTGTAGCTGTCTTTTTTTGGCAAACTCGTCCTTACCAATCAGAAAATATGAAGAAGATAAAAGAAAGATGTTGCATGGAGTATAACTAATATTGGGTTAATTAAATTGTCTTAATCGCTTAAGTTTTCATAAATTTCGGTTTTGTTGCTTTAAATTTGAAGCATGTAGTTTAGGTTTTTATTGTTTCACAAAGATATTGTTAATATTTAACATCAATGTTAAATATAAGAATAAAAATCAAAAGTTGTTAAACAGTGTTGGAACTCAAATAATACAATAGCAATATGTTACAATAAATTGTACTTGACCAACAAGCGTTGTAGTGCAGTGGTCAGTGCGGCTGTCACTACCCCAGAGGTCGAGTGTTCGATCCCTGGGAGCTACGCTTGAGGGTAGAGGATACCCACCCTTGGTGCAAAGCACCTTAAAGGGGTGCGCCACGCGTATTCCTCGCTCCGGATTAGTCGGTTGCCCTGGATTACCTGGTCCAGTTGAAAGAAGGCCAAGGACTCAGGAAAATGCGCCGGATACCGGAGGGGTTCCGGGGGGCTTTCGGCCCAGGGGTCAAAGACCCCATGCCTGTTGTTCACCCAAAAAAAATAAATTGTACTTGAAATGTTGGCAAAAAAAAAATTGTACTTGAAATTAAAAAATAACATAGCAATGCAATCTGAGAGGATATAGCAACATGAAATACAACATTTAACCAATCATTTATTTCCAAATCATTTAATTAATTATCTTAAACACATTCAGACTGTCTGCTCCAGTGTTGCTTTTTTTAAATAATTTAATTAATCTATAAATTTAACTCTCTCAACAAACAAGAAATTTGTATTTTTTAAATATATATATACACATGGAAATTTGTAAGCAAAAATCATGTACTATATAAAATAGTAAATCTTGAACACAGCAGACAACAAATATGATAGGGTGCGAAAATATATATCTTAACATATTGCGCACGCATTTAGATCATCCGTAAATATTTGGGGCTCTATTGGATCCGGCACGCATTTTGATGAAAGAAGACGTTTGGTAGCTTCGTCTTCCCATTCCAATCGATCCAACCACCCATGAGAATCTCCACTAACGAGTTGTAGATTTTTCAATGCACTTTGAGAACTAAATGGCAGCTTCTTCAAATTGGGACACCCTGTTACTAGAATATGCTTCAAACAAGGACACTGTAATGCCATTCCACAAATGCTCCTTAAGCTACTTAGAGACCGCAAACGAAGATAAGTGAGACTGCAAAAAAGATTGCTACTATCCACTCTCTCAGTCCCAAGATCTTCACTTATAAGTTCCACAAATGAATCACATCTTTCAATTTGAAGGTATTCAAGACTTGGAGCATGTATAAGAAAACTCAAGTCAATTATATTATGACACTTCACGATAATCAACTGTCGAAGGAAGGTTATAGGTTGATTATATCCCCAGAGAGAGCTCCTCATCGGAATATTTGCAGCTTCAGATTTCTTTAGTCCTCTAACACGTAATGTTTCAAGGTGCTCCATTTTCCCAAGTGATGAGAGCAAGTCATGGAGTGGTGAGCTTACAAAAACATGTAGATCACACATACACCTTTGCAATTTTGAGGAGATGAGTATTTTTTCAACAGAGGATATTATAGAGACACAAATTCTTATGTCTTGAAGATGGCCTAAGACCTCTAGCTCATTCAACAACACAAGTTCATCAACAATTGGAACTAGCCACCGACTTCTCAAACTAAAAACTTGAAGAGATATCAAACCTGATATAACTCCCTTTGGGAATTCAAGCCTTTTTATTCCGTCCAGCAATAAGATCCTCAGCTTCTTCAAATTCTTCAACTCCTCGAGCAATTTTGTTGTATGAGTATTGGATAGGTCCATGTGTTCTAGGTTCACAAAGTCGCCGATTGCTGATGGTAGATTTGAAATTCCTTTATTAGATGACAAATCTAGTACTCTAATAATGGTTGGAAGGACAAATAACTCAGTCGGGAAGACTCGTAGGCTTGTCGCTCTAATAAGAAGAGTGATGAGCTTAGGACAACGAGGTTTTTGCGAGAAGTTAGGGAATGTTTCACCCCGCCCCTGCATTGATAGCCTTTCCACATCTTCCCACTTTGCTCGATTGTATACTTCATGGCCACTATTCGCAGAAAGAGCACTGACAAAGAATCTAGAGCTTTTTCCATGATCACAAGATACCCAGAGAGCCATATCCCTCACCACATCATGCATCCTGATTGTGTCATCATCATCACCACTTTCCAGTAAGCAAGCATACTTTAGACTTGAAATTATATCTTCTCCTTGCTTACGTGCTTCATAAATATCATCATCAAATTCAGCCAAAAACCCCTCTGCTATCCAAAGCAAAATAAGCCTTTCTTTTGGAATGTTACAGTCCTCAGCGAATAAAGCACAATACGAAAAGCATGATTTGTAGGCATCTGGCAATCTATCGTAACTAAATTCAAGCAAGGGATACACCTCATCAACAATACCTTGAACTTTAGAGGGATAACTCCTCAAAATCTCTATGCTACGCCTCCATTCATTGGGAGTCACCTTGTTTGCCATGGCACGTCCGACAGTACAAAGAGCAAGTGGCAATCCTCGACACTCATCCACCACTTGCTCTGCAAGAGACAGTATACAAGGGTTTTCAAAAGTACTTTCACCCACTTTCTCCTTGAACAACTGAAATGCATCATATTGTGGGAGGTAATTTACTCTTATGTCCATATGTGCATTCATCAGACCGCATACCTCTTTCGATCGAGTTGTGAGTATTATCTTGCAGTCATCATGATCATTTGGGGAAGGAACCCCTAATTTCAACATATCAATTCTTTCCCACACATCATCCAATAACAACACAAATTTCTTTCCATCTAAGATATTGTATAACAAAAGAGCTCTGTCATCCACCGTCTTGTTACTCCAGATATCATCTTGGACACGCAATTTCTTCCTAATGTCATCTTGAATTTTCCCTGGATCTGCATCTTTAGACGCCACAACCCAGATGACCATATAGTTTGCTTTTGTTGAGAGGAAATCATTATTGAATTTCTTTAGCAGAGTTGTTTTGCCTACCCCTCCCGTTCCATACAGACCAATGATGCCCAACTGATTGTTCTCAAAACATGACCAGAGCTCCAAAAGTGTTCCCTCTAAACCCACAGTTTTATCCAAGGGAAGTTTATCAAACCGTTGTCGAGTAAACTTTTCTGCTACATCATTAAAATTCCCTTTGCTCATGAGATCATTAACGTCACTCAACTTCTGGGTGACCCTTTTGCTTAGCTTGTACCTAGCTCGACAATTCTTAGGACAGCGACCTCCAAAACATGTGGCTTGTATTTCTTGATCACCTTGCAGCAGAATGTCCTGGACTTCACGTTGTAGAACTTGTACTCTGCTCATCCAGCCCCTTACCTCATTCTTAACTATCAGCTCCCAATTTAGATCCTGCTCAGTGGTATTGACCTTCATCTCGACGTCAAGATACCTGCTATTGAGGTCATTTGAATTATTTCTAAGAGAGTTGAGGTTGTCTCCCAACTTGCCAATTGAATCCGCCCATTTGGAGCAGTAACTGCACAAACAAGTGAGGATATCAACTATTGGAGAAATAAAGTCGGCCATGGATTGGTTTGGATGTACCAAAGAAAGAATGAAGGAGATTGAAGGAGAAGCTTTCTTCCTCACTCCCCAATCCTATCAAACTTTCTTGCCCGTTTGGAGCAATAACCGTACAAACAAGTAAAGATAATCCTATCAAACCTGACACCAATAATGACATGTATTTTGTAAATTCCAGTCCTAAAAATTTGATGGGCGTTTTATTATTGTTATATTTGCAACGATGACCCCATTTATGTAATTCCCTTTATGTAATTTTCGTTTTTGGAAAAAGGGGTCTTCTGGGCAGGGCAAAAGATGAGCATAGGAGTTTAAAATGGCGGTAGGGCTTTTTGAAATTATTTGTTGTAGAATGCATCCGTAAGTCTCCCTGTAAATTATAATGTCATATTGACACATTGGATAGGACCCACTCCGCATTAGTATATTGAATTCTCATAGAGCGATAATCACGCTGCTGCTGCTGCTGCTGCATTCAATAAAGTTTGTTAAGATCTTGTCTGGGTATCAAAGAGAAATTGTCGTCTTCCTCATCCTTTGGTGGGGCACACTCCGCATTATTAAAAGTTGCTTTCTTTTCCACTCTTCCATTCAAACTTCAACTATTATTAGTCTCCCTACTTTTTTAATCCTTTTATAGGCATGAACTGATGGGTCTCTCTTTTTTTATACTTTCGTCCGGTATCATGGAGAAATCTAGGTTTATTATCTGTCCCAGACTAATCTGGACCCCCGCGGGTAGACCTTACAGCGACAAACAGGTACCGATGGGACAACTTCTTTGAGGTTGCGTTAATTATCGCTTCTGCACTCCCCAGGGTTCGAACCCTCACCCTGAGGAATGCTGGTTGAGCCCTTTACCAATTCAACCAAGCGCCCATTGGTACTGATGGGTCTCTCTACCCCGTGTATTTTGCTTTTTTTTTTTACATAAATTTTACAAGCAGGGGTTGGACTCACCCACAAATTAAGGGCATGACGAAATCTTCTTTCCTTTTAGGTCATACCAATGTTGGGCAGGGCGAGCATTTAATTACCCTCAGGCGTTTACCTAAGCACCCAGGAGCTAGGATGCCTCCCCAAGCACCGTGACTGGAGCTACAACAAAGTGACATTCTCCGGGATCAAATCATCTCCCTTTGATGAGAGTACCCAATACCTTCGTTAGCTGAACCCACGGGCGATGAGTCGTGTATTTTGCTGTTCAAAACTAGGGTTGGTAACCGTAAAAGAGGGATTGGGTTGATAAAAATTGACCCATTTCGATATGGGTTAAAACGTGATAGAATAAACTGTCAACCCATTTCTTTTATTTTTAAAAAATTAAATTTGATTTATAAAAAATAGGTTGGTAACTTCTAACCATAATATAAATTTAATTAATATTGAATGTTTATTGATAGTTTAATTAATCTATTTTTAGTTTAAATTCAATTTTATAAAGTATATTATATATCTTTTAAGCTGTATTATCTAAAATTTGAATTAGATATTTTATATTCAAGTTAAGATGTATTTTTATAAATTAAACATAAAAATTTAGAAAATTAAAAAAGGTGACAACCTGAGTTGAAGAAATCCCAACACATAGAGAAATGGATATTTGAGCCCATGGTTGACCGACTAGCTTTATCTGCTCTATTTAAAACTTTATTTTTTTAAAAAAAATTAACATTAGGTTTGTTTGATATTTATGATCAAAAAAAATTCCAAAAGTCACTTTAATGGTCTGTTTGTGTTTGGAACGCGGGGAGAAGTATAATGTGAACAAGAATACAATCACCACTCATTTTAATTATGTTGATTGTTACACTGAATGAAAATGCTAATATGGATAATGACCAACTTATTTTAATCCTTGATATAGTAACATTGGAGTGAAAAAAAAAGATCAACAATATGTAAGAAACAATTTAAGTTTAGTTTTAAAACCTAGGTTTGACCTCAAAATCTAAGTTTTGTTGAAACGAATTTTTTTTTTTCCAAACATCCTTTAAACTTGAAATTATACCTTCTCCTTGCTTACGTGCTTCATAAGTATCATCATCAAAATCAGCCAAAAACCCTTCTGTTATCCAAAGCAAAATAAGGTCTTCTTTCGAAATGTCATAATCCTTAGGTAATAGAGCACAATACAAAAAACATGATTTGCAATCATCTGGCAGTCCATCATAACTAAATTTAAGCAAGTGATAGACTTCATCAACAATACCTTGGACTTTAGAGGGATAACTCCTCAAAATCTCTACGCCACGCGTCCATTCATTGGGAATCAACTTGTTAGCCATGGCAAGTCCGAGAGTACAAAGAGCAAGTGGCAAGCCATGACACTCATCCACCACTTGCTTTGCAAGTTGCAATATATGAGGGTTTTGAAGAGTAGATTCACCCACTTTCTCCTTGAACAACTCAAATGCTTTATCTGGTGCAAGGCAATTTACTCTTATGCTCCTTTGTGCACCCATCTGGCTGCATAGGTCTTTCGACCGAGTTGTGAATATTATCTTGCAGTCATGATTATTTGGGGAAGGAACCCCCAATTGCAACAAATCAATTCTTTCCCACACATCATCCAATAACAACACAAATTTCTTTTTATTTAAGATATTGCACAACAAACTAGCTTTGTAATCCACTGTCTTGTTATTCCACTTATCATCTCAGACATCCAATTTCTTCCTGATGTCATCCTGTATTAGCCCTGGATCTGCATCTTTAGAGGCCACAGCCCAGATGACCACATAGTCTGCTTTTGTTGAGAGGAAATCATTGTTCAATTTCTTAAGCAAAGTTGTTTTGCCTACCCCTCCCATTCCATACAGACCAATGGTGCGCACCTTCTTGTCCTCAAAGCATGAACATAACTCATCATATGTTGTCTCTACACCCACAGTTTTATCCAAGGGAAATTTATCAAACCGATCATCAGCAAACTTTTCTGCTACAACATCAAAACCCCCCTTGCTCATGAGTTTATTAACGTCACTCAACTTCTTGGCGACCCTTTTGCTTAGCTTGTACCTAGCTCGACAATTCTTGGAACAGCGACCTCCAAAACACGTGGCTTGTATTTCTTGATCAGCTTGCTGGAGAATGTCCTGGACTTCTCTTTGCATGGCTTGCATATTGAGCATCCTACCCCTTGCCTCATTCGTAATAGTCAGGTCCTCATTTGGATCCTGCTCGGCATTTTTGACCTTCATCTCGATGTCAAGATACCTGCGATTGAGGTCATCTAAATTCTTTCTTAAAGAGTTGAGGTTGTCTCCAAGCTCGCAGATTGAATCTACCTGTTTCGAGTAGTAACCGTACACGCGAGTGAGGATATCAACGATTGGAGAAATAAAGTCGGCCATGGATTGGTTTGGATGCACCAATGAAAGAATGAAGGAGAAACTTTCTTCCTCGCTCCCCAACCCTATCTAATTTTTTTTGCCCAGGAGGAATAAGCGCACAAGCAAATGAGGATATCAACGATGTCGCGTTTGAATTTCAAGCATTTACTCTCTCCCTCGCTCTTCAATCATATCAAACCATCAAGTCTCACACCAACGCCTTCTCTCACCTTCTCTCTTTCTCACTTCTCATTAACTCACTATGACCCATCATCCTATCCCATCTTATCACATAATTGTGTGATATAATTTTCTTAAATTACAATATGACATGTATTATGTAAATTACAGTCCTGAAAATATTGATGTGCATATACTGTATACTGAGATTTCCACTTGTGACGATTTTTTTTAAGGGAAAATCAGCCCTAGATCCCAAACAAAAGAAATAACCATTAGAAGGTCTCAAAATTTCTGATAATTGGTGTTAGGTCCCAAAGAACCTTTTAATGGTTAATTCCAGTTGTTAAAAGTCAATGTTACCCTCACCCACGTGACTGAGGATTCATTCCGGACATGGAGCTAACCTAATTAACCTGGTCTCATAAGGGGAAAAAACGTTAAAAAGTAGTTATTTCCGCTTGTCGCAAACAGCCCTTGCTGCCGTCGCGCGCTTTTTGAGTCGTGACTGAAACCTGTTTGCGGAGCATCATTCGTGTACTACGAAGCTACAACACAATAAGCAATAAAAAGACTTCATCGCTGTCGATTCGTGGTTATCCTCGTTTTCAGAATGGGAAATAACAAACAGAGGAGATTCAAAGGCCATCGCAACCATCGCAGTCAATCCAGTCGAGACCAGCAGCTTATATTGTAATTCCTTTCCATTCTTTATTTTCAATAATCAATAATCACCTATTGTTAAGCTTGTTATCTCTTCTTTGCGGGCTTACTTGTCTCACTCCACCCCTCACTTGTTCAGGGATGACGAATCTCAGAGTTCCATCCAAGGTGCTAATTGCTCCCTTTTTCTTCTTAAAAAACAAAACAAAGAAAGAACAGTTATTGAGTGATTTTATTTTCTAACTGCAATAACTAATGAGCAGGAGTCAGCGGGCCCGAAGATCCAGCTTGCAATGTGGGTATGAATATTCTTTTATTGTTTTTTTGAATTGAAACCCAAGTCCTTTCCTTTTAAGTTTGTGAAAGGTATTGACAAAGGGAATCAATCAAGAAAGTTTGTTGACAGTGCTGGTCAAGATTTATAAGGGACACGAAAAGTAATCTAGGCTATATTTTTAGTTTTGGATCATGAGTCACATCTCGGAGTAAGCTACCACATATTTATCACCCTCTGTGGCTGAATATATTGCTACAACTTCATCAAGCAATATGGCTAAGAATATTGCAGTTAGACATTGGTTAAGAGCAAAAGGAAGGAAATAAAATGTTTTTGCGGTAACCAGGCATATTGATATGCAATATCATTTTATAA
>JANTPZ010154216.1:0-27862 GCA_025593235.1 Vachellia pachyceras
GGATGAAAGGTTAGGATTTGTTCTTGTAATTCCATCTCAATCTAAGGGCTTAGATTGATGCCACCTTTCACACATGTGCTTGCTTCTAATTGGGCCTTCAAAAGCTGTCATGATGGCTGTAATGGGAGGGTTAAAATCTGGTTAGTCCAACTAAACTGGATCCCATTCGGTTACTTTTACCGATTACACATTTAACCGGTAAACTTAACTTTATTCCGGCAAATCTTTTTCTACTTTTCTGGAGATATTTTCTTTCTCACTTAATCTCCATATTTTCATCTTAAGTATAACAAAATTATTATTCCCAAAATACCCCTTTATTATCTGAATTTTTACAAGATTATTTTATCCTGTCCAAAATCCCTGAAACGGAGCAATCGGAGAGTAAATTCCTTTTAGGGCCTTAAAAAGTACTATATTTTTCACTGATTCTCATGCCCTTTTCCTTTTTCCAAAATTCCCTCTAAATGTTCCAAAATTAATTTTTGAAATAATTATTTTCCGGGGATTTTTGGGTATTTTTCCCAATTTTCAGGAAAATCGTCTTAATTATATACCGGGTAATAATTTTATTAATTACTACATAATTCACTAGATTTTCCATATTTTTCTCCAAATTTTTGAAGAGCTCCTGATACTTCAAATAATTATTTTTCCTCTTTTTGCCCTTCAAAATTCCGTAGACAGAAATCGGGTCCGAATTTGGAAAATCCGTGTTTCGTCATTGCAACCGGTAAGTAGAGATCTATCTATTGGGCATCTGTAAATTTTTCTGATATTTTGGTCAACTGGTTGACTTTTGACATTGACTTTGACTTTTCTTCTGTCAAATGACCAAAATGCCCTTCAACTTTCTCATAATTACCATTTTGCCCTTACTTTCTCTACTTTTTCTAAAATTACTATTTTGCCCTTACTTTTGATACTGAAAGACCTTTATGTCTTTGGTCTTTTATTAAATGGCGTATGGGTCCTTTTCCTGAAGGTTTTCCCATCCTCATATCACTCTGGGCAATTCTTCTTAACTCTGGAATTCCTACGGAACTCCGTATACTAAGCCAGGTCTATCCTTACGACTTCCAGCCTATAGGCTTTCTATCTGTACTATTTACCTCTGATTTCTCTTTTCATTTCCTAGCTATCGGATTAGCATTTCATTCAGCTAGCATAGAAATTTATGGATATTACACAGGCGGCCTGTCTTTTTTTTTATTATATACACATATATGCCTTACACTAGGGTTAGCACAGTCCACAACCACAAATCACACTCACAATCGCGTCTTCAGGGTTCGAGCACGCCTCTCCTTCCCATCACTCGTCAAGTCCAGCAGGAAATCGAGAATCGTTCATCCTACCGCCTCTGCGCCTATTCTTCATCACAACAAACACGCAACAGATCCGTTACAATTATGAGGGCTGTCCCCGAATCCTCTGTGGTTGAGAGATTAGATGATGGGGAAAGGACAAGAAGAAGAAATGTCAATCCAATCGTCGATCCAAACAAACTTCTGCGTCCTCAGGTACCCTCATGCTTCGTCTTCGTATTTCAGTGCTTTATTTATTTATTACCTGATTGGAATTGGAGGGTCTCAGATACTTTTACATCTTGATAGGAGAACAGCTTGTTAGCTTCTTTAGGTTTTAAGCTATGTTTCTTGGCACAAGAGCGGATTGAGGCTAGCCGGCGGGGCATGGTTTTGTTTCCGTTTATTTGTTAAGAGGATGCGATTAAGTTAAACAGGTTAGGAACAAAGGGTTTTCTGTTGTTACTTTTCACCCTATCACTGTATACTTGATGTTGCATATTTGTTATCGAAAGTGAAATCCTTTCCTACAAAGGTTCAGCAAAAGGGAACTCAAGGAACATTACATTACCCTTATTTATAAGGATAATTAGGGTGTCCTATGCCTTTTAGATGAGTACAATGTCATCTATAGGCAGATGGTACTGGCAAAGAGGAACATCATTTGCTGTCTGAAATGGAGAGGGCTTAAAAAGAAAGAAGAGGATTGGTTTCCTCAAGGCCTGTGACTAATAAAGAAAATATATTTTGGTATGTTCCAACCTATCGTAGCTATTTTGGTGTATTCTGGATTAAATTATATATGCTGAGATAGTAAATAAGCACATAGTGGTATTACCTTAAGTTCAAGAACAAATGCCTATATAAGAACAGATTTTATCATGCTTGTAGATATAGGAACAGATATTGTATATATTAATAGGCCAATTGATGGTCAGAAGCAAACAGATAAAATCAACACTTATTGTATACATTCTCGTCAGTCGGTGGGGCTCAATTCCCATGGTTGAGTGTATAAATATTGTATATATTTATAAATGCTTAGTGTTCTGGGTGAGAGCTTTAATTAAATGGCTTAAAGCTTTTCCTCTAGTAACCTCTGATATGATCTTTTTTTACAAGATGATCATGAAAATCAATGCTGAATCATGTATCTTACGACATATTTGTTCTTTTGTTATTGGAGCCTTGTTAGTAATCCATCTGATTTTGTAGATATCATTATTTTTGGATTGTTTAAGCTTATGCTCTTCATCACCGAATAAACAGAGGATCCTTGATAATACTTTCATTACTAGACATTGGATGTTGATGTTTGTAGTAACAATAGAAATATTTCTTTTTTCAGGTCTGTTTTCGGCCTGTTTTAAGCCTTTGATTGTGGCCTGTTGGTTAACAGGCTTTCATACAGGCCACAGACCAGGTCAGGCCAACGACAGGCCCAGGCTCAGGCCAAAAAATAGGCATGTAAACAGGCCACAGGCCAAGCCAGGCTTGATTCCACCCAAACAGGCCAGGCCTGTTTGGGATAGAGCCTAGCCTGGCCTATTTCCACCCTTATATGAGACCTTACTCGCCCTAAAAGGATGAATTTTGAAAAATGATCGTTATTTCTGAAATCCTTGTAAAAAAATTAAGTCATTGAGGTTTTTACACAAAATTATGAGATAATGAAAAATTTCATTTTCTGACTCTAAACTAACTCTAAAACAAGACGTGACCTGAATACATTTTGAAAAAACATGACTTAACGGCATTAGTCAAAGTTAACATTTGTGGCATTTTAGGTGCATTTTTGAATCATTGTGTGTGTATTTGCACTAAAAAATTGTTTATAGTGTCAAATGCTCTTTTCCCAAAAGATAAATGGTATTTTTTTTACCTTTACTCTAAAATTAAATAGCCATTTGATTCATGATATTTATGAGAATGTAATATAATATAATAATAAATCAAAAGCATTTATTTGAAATGTTATCAATGAATCATGAAAGAAAATCTATATGTTATCTAAAAAAATTAAAAAATGTGAAACAATATTTTTAACTCTATTAAGATTAACAAGAAATGGCATAAATGTGTTAATGTTAATTCATAAAAGTTATAATAGCATGTTTGGTTCAATTTTATGTAAGAAGATTACATGTAATGTTGATGCAGTGAGTTGATTACGACTCTTCGTTCGGCTTGTGTAATGAAAACGGGATTACATTTTGTAAATCATGATTGCATCAAACAAAGGCATCCGAATCACACTATTAAAACTAATAAATTGGGATGTAGACATCTTTATAATCCATACAAAAAGACATAATTATAATTATGTTTAATATTTAATTATAGTGTCCTTTGAATGAAATAACCATAAACCTTTCTGTCTTCATTTTTCCCATTCTCTTTATTGCAGGTTTTCACCATTGAAACTGTCATATTATGAGGTCGCTACTTCTCGTGAGTTACCGTTCTCCATAAACCTGTTTCATTTCTGATAGCATGATATAGAAATTAGGCCAAAAAACAAGAAGCTTTTCATTTTTTTCACATATTTTCATGGACTTGATGATTTGGCAAGGGAATTATGGATGTCGTTTAATTATTTTATTAAATTAGTCTTGGAAGAATTAGAGGTAAATCCCTCATTACCATATTAATTGTAGAATGAGAGTTAATCAATTTTGAAGTTTGTGCAAGTCCACATACATAAGGTAGAACCTTAACTACATATTGTGAAAGATCAATATTGCGGAAACCCATTTGCATACGGTAGAATCTCAGTTGCATATCATGGGAAGGTCAATTGCATAATGTAGAACCTCAATTACATACCGTGAAAGGTCACATTCTTTTTTTAGTGCAGAACAAGCGTACAAGACGAAACTACAGGATGTGGCTTATGCTAACTTCAAAGCATGTAATTCCCTCGTTGAGACCAAGAGCATCCTTTTCTAGGGTATCAGCCACGTCGTTATCCTCTCGTGCACACGAAACAACTCTAGCATCCCAATCCCAAGATATCATACTATTCATCCCCCAGACTATATTGTTGGGATTATAACTTACACACACAATGGAAGAAACAAATTTCAAAAATTTTCTAATCCCACATTTGGATCTGCCAATGGGGTTTAGATAGATGATATAGTATAATACCTTTTGTGTTCTTGAATTCACAGCTTCCTTTGCTTTTGAATCTCTTTCAATTCCCAATGTCCATAGCATTCTCAAGCTTTTCTGCTTTCTTGATCATAATCTTAAGGAGCTGACATTTCTGATCGTCTATCTCTACTGGTATCTACATGAACACTACCCAACGACGGCAGCGTGCTAGCACCCTTGGCTTCACTCTCTCTCTAGGGTTTCGGTGGCTCGCTCAATCAAATTCGAAATTCATGCCATCTATTGCTCATGAGTCCTCAAATTTATAGAACTCATTGAATGCATTATAATTCAAGATTAATCTTTTATTAATCTTGAAAATCTGAATCTCAAAAGATATTTAAGATTAATCTTTATTAATGTTGAAATTCGAATTCCAAAAGATATTCAAGATTAATCTTTATTTAATCTTGAAATTTGAATTTCAAAAGATATATAAGATTAATCTTTATTAATCTTGATATTCAAATTATGAAATTGGAATTCTAAAATTTGAATTTGGATTATTCTTGATTTGATCAGATCATATCCATTTAATTGATCAAAATAATGAGCCAACAAATTTTTCTTAATTTATCTTTATAAATGAAATCAATATTAATTATTTAATTTATCAAATAAATTAAATATTAAAAATAACATACATTAACATTATCTATATAATATTAATGTAATTTCGAATTTTAAATATAATTCGAAAAACCCTAGATTAAAGCACGTGTTGGGCTTGTTCTTACGTGTGACCCTGTAGGCCCACATGAAGTTAGCACTACTCTAAACTACGTATTAGCCCATAAATCGCAACATAAATCGCAAGCAGCCTCTAACATGACATTACTACTACCCAAATCATATGGGATCGTTAACACGACATAACCTTTCATGCAACCAAATCACGCCCCTTTTGTCACACGATATTTTGGTCAAGGATGAGGCGTGAATGATGTCATCCTCCTATTCCTGACCATTACTTTCTTGATTCTTGAGTAGTTTGATCTTAGAAGCGAAAACTCTTTTTCGTTACAGTATGGCCATACATTTCTTAGATTGACTCATCGAGGGGTCCAGTAATATCTTTCAACTAATGCAAAGGACAAATCCTATCTTGATAAGTCACATTCCTCCATATGAAAGACCCCTAAGCTTGATTATAGCCTTTATTATCACCCGGTCAAATGTGACTTTTGACTAAATCAAAACTTAGTGACTCTTATGTAGGAATCCATAATGATCTCAAGTCAAAAAGCGTGGTGATGTAATTACATATGAGATAATTTAATGACTTAATCCATGCAACTATCTTATAACAGGTCAGTCCAGCACCTTATACTCTTACAAGTGCATATGACTTTGACTCATATCTCTATACTTTATCAAAGTCATGTTGGTCTTACTTTATTTTTGCTCCCACATAGATAACCAACTATGGATATTTAGGACAATTTTCATAATTTACCCATGGACGCAATTATCATAATAAACATGCAAATGCTATGATAATTAAATGAAGAAAATACATTAAAATAAATAATGTATGAGGTACAATGATTGGCCCTTAGGGCACAATTTCCAACATATATCACCTTCCCCCTCTATAGCCTTTGTACCTGACAGGCCCTCAACCAAATACAAGCAATCTGTCTCAATGATAACGTGGCAAAGCCCTATATCCCAAGCCCTTTTCATCCCCCATATAATGACCTATGCCTCAGTCCACAACTATCACACCAAGCGATGTTAGGGACCTAACGCCCTGAGGGACCTCGGAGTGGGTGCAGGGGGCAGGGAGACGCAATAGGCAGGGTGCGCTCAAGTCCCACATCGGTTAGGCCCGTCCAAAGTGAAAGTCATTTATGTAGTCAAGGTGTGACATTTGACATCCGAGGCACCTTTTGGAAAACTATAGGACCCCAAGAAGGGAAAACCTTGTGCTTACGAGAAGTTAAATAGGGACAATACCTCAGGATGTCACACATACTGTCTGCACATTCTATCCTCAGCATGAAGCCCTCAACCACATCTCCAAGGTGTGTTCGTAGGATGCCACCACATGCCGATCTTTTGTCCTTACTCAAAGTTGCTCAGTCTACACTTATTTCACAAAACCTTACTCCACCTGTTGGGATTGGATGGCACAGAGGAAGATTAAAATTTTTCCAATCCTTTCATTGGATATGTTGAAGGATTTTAAATCATGTAGTTAAGAAACAACTCTTTCTTGGAGCGTTTTCTTTTCTCTTTTTTCTCGGTTTCAAGAAGTTGACAGTTATGGTCAACTTCCTCTATTAGTATCAACACGAATGACTTTTTCAACACGGATGCATTCTAGCGTCTCTACGTTCAACTTTTGGATCTCCTTCTCACTCTCGGTTTCTCTCTCAAGTTTCTGAATTTCATTTTTCAGATGTATATCTAATGGAGAGCTTTGACCATCTATTTGTAGATATTCAGAGCTACCCTTTTGAATTTCAAAATATATCTTTTATCTATTTCAAAATTCAAATCTTATAAAAACAATTAAATCCTAGAAATTAAGTAAAGATAGTTAATCTGTCTAACAGATATAATTTAACCAACTTATTTGATTTGGATAAGAAGTCAAATAAGGATAATATTTAATTTATCTCTATAAATTAAAACAAGATATAATAATAAGATAGATCAAGATTTAATTTATCTTTATAAATTAAATCCAAGATCTATCTTTTAAAAGAAACTCGAAATATTATATCTTTATATATATATATAATGTATGTACACATAAATATATGTATTATGTACACACATATATACACAAAATATATGTTATATATAATTTTTTTATTATATACACACACATATATATCTTGGATTTATAAATTAAATCCAAGATATTGTCTTTTAAATCAATATTTAATTTATCTGTTTAAATTAAATTCAATATTTATTCTATTTTTATAAATTAAATCCAAGATCTATCTTTTAAAAGAAACTCAAAATATTATATCTTTATATATAATATATGTACACATAAATATATGTAGTATATATACACAAAATATTTAAATTTTATCATCCAGTTAATCTTATTAGACTTGGAACAACAAAGAAGCCATTTGAATACCAAGCGAAATGGAAGGAAGATATTAATGATGATGAAGAATTTTTTAAATGCAGTAAGACCATATAGAATACAACAAGATAGAGTAATAATAAATAAAAATTATCAAACTATAATAATCCCAAAGATAAATGAATAGACAATTATTATATGTCTTAGTAAAATTTAATTATAAAAATATAGATCTAGAAAATATCACACCCTCATAGATATTCCACATCCAATTAGTTTTTTCTCTTGTCAATTAGATATTTTAACAGTTAATTTTGATAAATTGGGTATATAATTTCTGACTTGGTTTACTAATCCTAAGAATGATTGAAATTCTTTTTTATTTTTATTTCCGGAAATTCTAACATTTTTTACTTATATGTTCTTGCAATTATATTCCATCTGGAGATACTCTATTATATTACTAGCAGTAATCGTATCTATATTTTTGTTCTTTAATGCTAAAACTTGTGATTTACTCCATTCTTCTAATCTTTTTTTCAATATCTAATTTACAATCCAAATGCAACCAAATTCATGTACTTGGTATATTTCTTGTATCGTAATGTTCTAAAGGTGTTGGGGGTAAATTCTTATCTTTTAAATCAAGATTTAATTTATCCGTTTAAATTAAATTCAAACTTTATTATATTTTTAAAAATTAAATCTACGATCTATCTTTTAAAAGAAACTAGAAATATTATATCTTTATATATATAATACATGTACACATAAATATATGTAATATATATACACATATATGTACAAAAATATATTATATATATAAACAAATTTATAAATATACATATATATATCTATCTTGGATTTAGAAATTAAATCCAAGATTTATCTTTTAAATCAAGATTTAATTTATCTGTTTAAATTAAATTCAAAATTTATTATATTTTTCTAAATTAAATCCAAGATCTATTTTTAAAGAAACTTGAAATATTATATCTTTATATAATATATGTACACATAAATATATGAAAAATATATACATAAAATATATATTATATATAAACAAATTTATAAATATACATATATATATATCTTGGATTTATAAATTAAATCTAAGATATTATCTTTTAAATCAAGATTTAATTTATCTATTTAAATTAAATTCAAAATTTATTCTATTTTTATAAATTAAATCCATGATATATCTTTTAAAAGAAACCCAAAATATTATATCTTTATATATATATTATGTACATATAAATATATGTAATACACACACACATATACAAACAAAATATATATTATACATAAACAAATTTATATATGTACATATATATATACTCCCAAGAATATTCCATGAATCTTGATTCAATGAATCTGGACTTTTCAGCTCGTGTTTGGTCATTTTGTGTGTGATCCTGTAGGCCCGTATGAAGTTGGTAATAGGTCAGTGATTATACTAGCCCACAAATCATAAGTGGTCTTTAACAAGACATTATGACTACCCAATTCACATGAGTATTTGTAAACATATGCAAATATTATACAACCACATCAACTCCCTTTTGTCACATGATATTTTGGTTAAGGATGAGGCATGGAGATTATCATCCTCCTATTCCTGACCATTGCTTTCTCAATCCTTGATTAGCTTAACTACAAAGATGAAACTTCCTTTTTATCACAAATGACTATATATTTCTCAGACTCACTCAACGAGGGCCCCGATAATATCTCTATTAATATGAGGGATAAATCTTATTTTGACCATTCACATTCCCCTGCATTGAATCCACTAAACCCGATCATAGCCTTTATTTTAACATCCTAAATTCTATCTACGAGTTAATTATGATTAAGAAATGAACTTTTGGGATTGAAGTTTTCCCTTATGTATTTGAAAGTGACGTTTTCTATCGTTTGGTGACTTTCAACGCGGCGAATTGTTTTTGTTAAGTGGGAAGTACTCCCGAGTCCCCTTCGCTATAGCGATATTTCTTTAAGCAGTGAGTGTTGTTCTTGGGACATCTTCACCGGGAAGAACTGACCTCTATTCTCAAGGATTTTTCTTCTTGGGTCCCTTTCGCCACGGCCAACTTGCAAATTCCAGCTTATTGTGCCCATTCTCAATGGTTTCGTCGCGACAGACTCTTTTCTTCACTGCGGTGAACGCCTTACCCCACTATGAGCTTCCCTACCTCATTTTCTCCTTCTTTCTATCTTTGTTTCTGGCGACGCAGTTGAGCTCTCCTAAGGTAAAGTTTGAGGATCATTTAGGTAAGCAAAATCTCTCATTTTCACCTTACCTCCTTCATGAAAGTTGTTCTAGGTATTTTTCTCTAACTAATGATAGTATTTTCGTGCTACATTGGTGATAACTCTCTAATTTTTATTATATTTAGAGATATATTTTTGATATATTTGGAATGTTATCAATATAATTTTAAAAGAATTTGAATTCAAATTAGTAAATCTATGATTATGAGTTTAAATTAGAAAATCGAGAAGATTCTAAATTTAAAATAGCAAATCTTACATTATCTTAGGGATTGATCAAATCATAGATGATGATAATAATTTAAAGTTTGTATAAATTAATATTTTATTTCATTTCCTTTTATTATATTATTTTGTTATTCTTTTCAGGAAATTAAGGAGAGTGAATCTTGGAAAATCAAGTGATCAAGAAAGATTCAAAGAAAAAAAGAGAGAAAAGAGTTAGTTTGGCATTTTACGGAAGGCAACAAAGGCTCCTAGAGATATATCAAGAGAGAGATAATATAACATATTATATATATGAGGAGGCACAACACAACGTAGGAGGATGATCACCCACCAATTCTCCATTCTTCTTCCACCTCTTCTCTCCATCTTTCTCTCTCGTATCATTCTTTCACCATCTCTTTTCTCTGTCTTTCATCATCCCTCTCTCACCACCACCACCATCATCATCTTCTCCTTCTCCTCTTCTTAACATTCTCCATGGATGAATCCATTTTGACCAAGATGATGAGTGGCTAAATCCTGGTGCTTCTTGGAGATGAGATATTGACTTAAGTTCCTGAATTTTTTGGAGGATTTATTTTTATTTAATCTTTTTACTTTGTTAATTATCTTGAATTCCTAATTTTAGGATTGATTATGTTTAACTATGGTCATGATTAAATATTTTTGTGGTTTTTTTGGATTGTTGTGCTTGTTTGGTTTTATCTTTATATTTCCCAATTGATTTTATGAATTTACATGTGCTTCAGTGATCCCTGGTTCATATAATTTAATTTAATCAATTTAAATATCGCAATGGTGCATTTATTTAGGGGAAGAAAGCGCATTAATTTAATTCAATTCACACATCAAGTGGTATTTTTATAATATTTTTAAGCAACAGCTACAAATGCGGTAGTATGAGTAACCATTGATTAAAAATATTAGACTCAATGCGATTGCTTAGGATTTTCCATTAGACTTGATGATTTTAAAACTCCCATTATCTTAATTGAACAAGGATAGTTAATTACTCATTTCCAAGAGCATCTTCCATAGTTGCATTTCAATCCACTTCATTTATTTATTCCAATTTTATAAAGAAAATAAAAAAAAGAGTAGTTTAGAATTTATTTTTCTCGCATACAATTAGTTATAATTAAAGAAAATCAATTTCTCAATCCACCCCATTTTGTATTGCATTTTAGACTCTTAGTTTGCCTAGGGAAGTTAAATTAAGATTCTCTTGATAAGAGAACGACTCGAGTATTGCATTATACTGCAATTCTTGGTTTAAAATATTTTGCATTTGATCTCAAGAAGTAAAGACAAGGTCAAATCAATTGGGGATATTCTTGGGTTAAGGTTTTGTGGAAATTTTGAGTTTTGCTAATGTAAGACCCTAGAAATATAAAGTAATATTCATAGAGGATTTTTATCGGTTTGGACTATTGATTTGAGTAAAATACGAATTTATGAGGATTTTCTTGATTATTAACTCAATAGTTATTATTTTGAACTCTATGGCCAACCAAAAATTTTGTTAAGCATTTCTCTTGGGGTTAGGGAATGTCTTTGAAATTAATATTGATTTCTTAAATGAAAAATATTTGAGGTTTATGATGAAATATTGATATGGGATATTTTTGAGAAACTTGGAGTATGGAAATTGGTATTTTTGATAGAGATGTGTTTATGATAAAGAGGCTTTTGATCAAGATACGCAAGGATTTGTGGAAAGTCTTGAAGTTTTGGGGAAAAAAGGGATGGAGTTTATTAAATTCATATATATATATATATGTATGTATATATAAGATTTGTTTGGTTGTCATTATATTTATATGTAATTATGGTTGTGTAGAGTAAATTGTGTTTCGAGGACTTGATCATGGGCTCAAATCATAGTGGCATTGCAACTTGCTTTAGCTAGAGGTAACCACATTTAGTTTATCTCATATACTTGTATGGGTTGTAAGATATTTGTAAAACATCTTTCGAACTGTGAGTATTATTTTGGGTAGTTGAATATCCATAAATGATGATGTATATAAGAAAATTTGTACAGAATCTTTTTTGGGATATGAAAAATTTTTTCCTTGAATAATCATATCTGACAATGTTGTGTTACAAATGAGAATTTATGACAATGAGTATATGAACGTATATGTTGTTGTATGGTTATTGATATGTTGTTGGGGTTGGGTTGTGATGGAGATGGGAAGATAATATTGTTAGTAAATCATAAAGCCCATGGCAATAGTCTCCGCTACTAATAATTGTTGTTGACATTTTATTGGACCTTCTAAGTCTTAGACTCAGTTGTGGGTGACCATAGAGAGGTTTGACACCTTCCAGTCTTGGACCCAGTTGTGAGCTGCTAGGAAATGGGCTTGTTAACCACATAATGATGATTGACTCTGGCCAAGTCTTCTATCATTATGGGTTAGAATCCACGTTAGAGGTGATAAGGAGGAGTTTGGTGGAGGGAATTGTGCATAAGATATGGTATCCAGTGATTGATAGACACCGGGATAATGTTTGACTTATGTGAAATGTTATTAATCTACCAACTCTTCTGTTTAATGCATAATATGAATTGGGTATAACATGTGTTATCCAGTGATTGACAAACACTGGGATGCATATTGATTCACGTCGAATTTTATGAATATGCAAACCTTTCTGTTTAATGTGTATCATTATGATGAATGTTTAAATCGTTAATCAAGTACCCCCTTTTTGGATTTATAAATGTTAACAATACACTTTCAAATTAATTTTATACATTCTTCACCTTTTATAACCCTGGATGTATATTTTATGAAATATTTGTTAGTTACTGGGACTTGTGTCTCATCCAATTTTTTCTAGAGATGGCCCCAGTACTGGTAGACATGAAGGAAAAGAGCTAGAGGCCTAGTGTAACACCTTTCTTTATCTCATTATCTTCATTAAAGACTATTATTGCATCACTCTAAATCTTTCTACAACTTGAAATGACCAAAGAATCGAAATTTTAAAATTTGCCTCGGATTACTATTCATTTAGTCATTAATTTAAAGATTTCTGGCCCAACTTGAAAAATTCATAACTAATTCTAGAAAAATTGCAATTAAGTGGTTCCAATTTCTAAATGAAGCTTATAATATTCCCTGTAGGGTAAAAATATCACTTATCCAAAACCTTGCCTAATTAATACAATTTATTGCGTGAAGATGCACTATTCATATGGTGATTTTTCAATTTTTCAGGTTTTTCTCTCAACTTTGGGAAACTATAACTTCTTGTGTAGATGTCCACATTCAATGCTCTTGGACTCATTTTAAAGCTCACCATATGAACTATTTTTATGAAAAATATCAGATTGATTGGAAATGGTTTGCTATTTTTCCCTGTAGCTCAAAGTTGTGGATTTATCATGGGTGTTGGACCTCTTTTAAACTTTCATTTTGGTTCCAAAACTTTTCAAAACATGCTTGCTTATTTTCCACAACATTGCTTGACGTAAACTAGCTTATCTATACGTAGTCATACATGTATTCACAAGTAAAGCTTCAAGTAATACATAAAGTCCAAAACATTTAAATATGTACATAGAGCAACACTACATAACTTTGCACTCAAAAGACCATATAAAGCTTCCTCTACTCTTCACTCACCTTGCTTTTACCTTTGTGAGAACTTGGACCTAGGAAGAGTTAATTTAAAAGAATGAGATTTCAAAGAAATCCTAATAGCAAAAACACTAACATATTCACCTATATGCATGATAATCATTCATAATTTGATTACACATGCATGGACATGTGATATATCAAATTTACTAAAACTTTGCATATGGCCAAAGCATACTAACAACATTCCATTACAGATACAAACATCACAATTTTGTCATACAATAAAACACACATCACAAACAATTATCAATGCAATTATTAGTGCAAAGTTAGTGGTTCTTGCTACCTTAATCTTCCACTTGTTCTTGAACTTGAAAGCTCTCTTTCTTATCTTTCCAAAAGAGTTCTTTGGTAGTTCACTTTCCTATACACAACATAATACCATGGCTATCAATAACAAGCCAATTCCAAGTCATAAAATACACCAAAACCATGCAAAACTTCCCTTGAACATTAAGAGCCCTAAAGCTCTTCAACTTGTCAAAATTAATTCCAATGCTTTTAAAATTATTTCATCACTTTTACCCTACACAATTTTTATTTTAAAGCCTATGGAAGCATAAAAATCATCAAAATCACACTCCTCCCCAAGATCTAGGTCTGACCGAAAATCAGAACATATAGAGACAAAAATGATTTTTTTTTCAAACGTCCATTGCATTTTCTTGCTCCCACAACACACGCTATACATTATTTAATATAAAAAACACATTCCCTTTCCATGAAGAAAAATGTGCAGCACCTCCCCCTAGGGTTTGGGAATCCAAAATTCCAAATACAACAACAATCAACACAACTTATACACCAATAAACTCCTTAGCTTGCATAGAGTTGTTTGGTAACAATTATTTGAGCTAAATCTCTCTCTTCCTCATTTTCTCTCTCAAGAATCCTCACATTTCAGCAGCCAAAATTCAGCAAAAATCTAAAAACTAAACCAATAGAAATGAATATGAGAGTCCAAGGAGCAAGATTATGCAAAAGATTGCATCAAAACTCAACTTACCTTGGATTTCTTGGAAATTTTTCTCCTCCTTCTTGGCTGGAACTTCCCGCCACTTCTCTCTCAATTTTGGGTCAGTTTTGCATGAAGAAGATGGCTGGAATGAAGTGCAAAAATGCCTTTAATAAATTGCTAAACTGATCCAATGGTTGAGATTATATCTTGCATAAGTCATGTGATCCAATGGCCATTAATTTCCCAACACATATTCTCACTTTTCTACACTCTTTAATCAGCATTAATGGGCTGGAATAGAAGAGGAAAAATCTGATCTCATGTGACAAGTTGTGGTAATGACATGTGTCACTTAATCCTGTACAACTTGAACTGATAAAGTAATTTTATTCTGATAAATTCTACCACTTGTTTGAGATATTTATCACTCTTTTTTGTCTTCAAATATAACCATTACAAGTGGCATAAACACATTTATGGCACTCTTACTTTTGAAAACTTTATGTTTCCATAAAGTTACTTTATGCTTCCGAAAATGCAATTAGGCGATTTTCTGATTGTAAACCTGATTTAAAGTCACCAAAAATTCTTACTGATACTCTCATACTTTTTCTTTCCTCAAATTGCTTCCCGGAATGTTTTTAATTAATTTTTGAAGAAAACCCTAATTTAGGGTCTTTTCTAGGTTTTTTCTTTCCAATAAGGGAAATTATTTCTCATTATCTTTTAGAAACAATTTTATAAAAAAATTAGAATTTTCAACTTAATTTCCTTTGCTTTGAGATCAAACATATGAGTTCCCTAGGTATTTTAAATAATTATTTTTGACTAATTATTTATTTAAATAGTCAAAAATTAAATAACCAATAAAATTCCCACAACAGAAACACAGGTCATTTTAACTTGATCTGAGCCTTATTTGTTGATTAGTGAGTTTTTCTCTACCTGATGGTGACATAAAAATTTTTCTAATATTTTGGTCGAACTTTGACCAAAATGCCCTTGGGCCTTTCTCATAATTACCAAAATGCCCTTGGTCTTTTCTCAAAATGACCATTTTGTCCCTATCTTTTTGAAAATGACCATTATGTCCCTTTCTTTTTTCAAAAATGACACTGATGTCCTTATTTTTTTTAAAATGACACTTATGTCTTCATCTTTTAAAAAATGACAATTATGTCATCATTTTTCTATCATAGCAAATTTGATCATTTCTCTTCACATTTTTCCTTAAATAACCTTCCCACTATTGACTTCTTTTCCTCCTCTTTCTACTGGGCCCTAATTCCATATTTCTCTTATTCAATTGACCTTTAATTTTAGTCACCGAAAGTTTGGATATTACACCTAGTTTTGCCTCTCTCTGTCATAGGGCCTCCTCTTTCTGAGATAATCATGTGGGAGATTTATATATTACCATATATTTAGGTTGTGGATACTCTTCATATTATCTTGCTCTTTTGGGATGTGAATGTAACGCTGCTAATCTGCTGATGTCAGTCTTTATATTGGGCATATGTCACCCCAATGAGGGTACTTTGATAGCCATTATCTCCCTACATGGGAAGTTCCAATTATGGATAAAATATTTAAGGCTTAAAAGGCTTTGGGTTATCTCTATGTTAAGATGGTGATCCATTCAATTTACTTTCGTAATTATGTAAATGGGGATTTTTATCGCAAGGATTATGGATAAGGTTGTTTCATTTATTATCACTCGGTCAAATTTAACTTTTAAATAGGTCAAAGCTGAGTGACTCTCATGTAGTAATCTATGATGATCTCAAGTCAAAGGCATAATGATGTAGTCATTTCTGAGACAAGTACAATGACTTTATTTCATCTGCGCGGGAAGTCATGGACATTTAGGATATTACTATGATTTATTTAATGACAATTTATAATAATGCAAAGATTATGATAATGAAAATAAACAGTTTATTAATTAAAATAATCAAAGTACAATGATTGATCGTAGGGCACAATTTCCAATACCACCTTTTTCTCCTTCCTGTTAGGTTTATCTAAGAGTTGCTAACCGGTGTCCATCTCAAACAAGCCCCCACTGTGGCAGCGACGTTATGGGGAGTCACTAATTTGCCTGAGGGCATTCTATTATTTCTACAGAGCCACAATTGACGGCAGAAGAGTGCAAACAAGATATTCTAGGCAACACCCTACTTCTTGATATTGAGCTTTAGGTTACACTGTAGCCACTGTGTCACATCTGGGATAGAGAAGAAGCCCACGAGCACGGACTTTGGGAGTATCTCTGTCCAAATACTTATAAAAAAGCTACAGTCATGCATGATATACATGATATCCTCGATGCAATCCAAGTAGAGATCACAGTTGCTCGACCTCAACATACCCAACTGGTATGGAAAGTTTTTCAGAGCCCACCATCGACGGGCCACGAGCCACATGAATAATTTTCATCACTATGAAACGGTAAGTCGCCAAATGCAACACCATAAGTCCTTTAAAGATCTGTCTCCTCTCTGTCGTAGGCTCTCATATGCTAACTTTACCGTAAAATATCTAGTGTTTGTACTTTTCCATACTGGCACATCTTCTGTGGATGGGTCTACTGGAGCGGAGCTAATTAAGTCAACAGTATTATGAGGCAAGAAGGCCCTTAGCTAGTGCAAGTTCCAACACCCAATATCTGTTAGAAACTCTGATACGATGCACTCCATTTCCTCCTCCAAAACCGCTACAGTGGTCACAATCAACAAGTCGTTGCTGTGGGGGATCCAAGTGTCCTTCCAAAAATGTATGCTCTTTTCATTGCCCACTTTCCACTGGAGCCATTTTCTGACCTCCTCCCAGTTGTTCTTAATTCCTTGCCACGCTTTGGACCGTGTTCACCTCCTATCGATATGTGGGACAAGGTCATCACCACACCCGTACTTCTCACACATGAAACGGACCCACAAAGTATCCCTTTTCTTCAGCATTGCCTAACCGAGTTTCATCATAAACGAGTCTCACTCTACAATTACTTTGGCAATGGAGGATTTATCCCCAATTCTCCCTACTTACATTCCTTTAACCAAAATAGTTCAAACACTCTTGAAATCTACATGGTAAGCTAGTTGGGAGAGCAAGTATGTTCTTTGATTTAATATCTTATTCAAAGAGGAAAAAATTGACTCCTGGACCATGTAGATATATCCATAAACCTGCTATATATATATCCATAAATGTTCTTTCTTTGGGTATGTTTTAATAACCATTGGGAGAATGACTTTTGTCCATAATGCATTTTGGATAAATTTTGGAAAAGTGACTTTTTATGAAAAGGAAAACTTGTTTGGATAAATGTTCGAGAAGTGACTTTTGGTGAAAAATTACTTAAAAGGATATGAAACTCATTAAATAATACTATAACATCCCAAAATTTTGGCTATATTTTATGAGAAGAATTGTCCTAAAATTTTGGCTATATTTTATGAGATATAATTGAGGTATGGAGAAACTATTGAGAAAGTATATACATTAACCCTTTTTTATATACAATTATATATATAATGTTGGAAATTGTGCATAGGGGCCTAAACATTGTTGATATTTAATGTAATTTCTCTATTTTGTTATTATACGTTTTGCATGTTTATTTTGATAATAGCATCCTTGGATAATTTATGAAGATCGTCCTAAATGTCCCTAGTCGATTGTTACTGCAGGAGCGGAGATGAAATAAGACCAGTATGAGTTTATAAGGTATGGAGATACGAGTCAAAGTCTTAAGCAATTGTAAGAGTACAAGGTGCTGGATTGACCCGCTATAAAAAAGTTGCATGGATTATGTCATAAACTTATCTCATGTGTAATCACTTCACAACGCCATTTGACCTGAGATCATCATAGATTCCTACATGAGAGTTGTTGAGTTTTGACTTAGTTAAAGTTACCTTTGACCAGGTGATGATAAATGCTATAATCGGGCTTAGGGATTTTCATGTGAAGGAATGTGAATGATTAAGATGTGATATATCCCTCACGTTAGTAGAGAGATATTCTTGTGCCCCTTGATAAGTTAGTCTGAGAAATGTATATCTATACTGTAACGAAAGGTGTTTTCGTTTATAAGATCAGACTACCTAGAGATTGAGAAAGTAATGGTCAGGAATAGGAGGATGACATTATCCATGCATCATCCTTGATCGAGATAACGTGTGATAAAAGGGACGTGACATGATTGCATGAAAGGTTACATCATGTTAATGATACTCATGTGATTTGGGGAGTCGCAATGTCTTGCTAGAATTTCTTGCGACTTATGGGTTTGTGCTAAGTTTAGCCCACTATTAACTTCATATGGGCCTACAGGGTTGCACGCAAGAACAACCTAGCACAAGCTTCAATATTCTAGGGATTCGAATTTTATATGTATGAACATATAAATTCAAATAATAATATTATGTAGATAATATTATTAATATTAATATATGTTAGTTCTAATATTTAACGTATTTGATAAATTAAATAACTAACATTGATATTCGAATTTAATTTATAAAGATAAATAAAATTGATTTGCTCACTATTTGGATTAAATAGATATGATTTGATCAAATCAAATTAATCTTAAAATTCAAATTTCAAAATTTGAATTTTAAGATTGATGAAGATCAATCTTAAATATCTTTTGAAATTTGAATTTCAAGATTAATCAAGATTAATCTTGAATATCCTTTTCAAGTTTGAATTTCAAGATTAATCTTGAATATCCAATAAGCCCCACATGAGTTCCAAAAATAGAGGGGTCATGAATCATTTGGGACATGCGTATGGATTGAGAAGAGTGAGCCGCAAGAAATGTTGTGAATATTGTGTGTGGGTGTGTAAAAGGAAGAGTCCCTCATGACTTGGGATTTTGGGGATCCAAATAAATATACAATAATGTGATATTGGATTAGTAAATGGGCTAGGAGGAGGAATATGTTAACATACGACAAAGGGTCACCAGAGACAAATCCGGCGATTTTCCCTACCCCTTTGTGCGTGGTTAATTGTGGTATTGGGCACTCTTTATAGGAAATATCCGTCTAATTAATTCGTCACTCTAATGACAATTATGAGTCTTTAATATTTGTAACCAACTTCTTTTAATTATCATTAATGTATTAATGATTATGTAACCATCCATTTAATTGTCATTATGTGCATTAATGAACAAGTTAATAGCGATTAAATGTGTTTAAGTGTACCCATTATGATCCGCAGCCTATAAAAGGGCATGAGACTGAAGTTCTCAAAACGCATCTCTTGAGCTTTCGAGCACTATTCTTCCCTCATTTGGTTCTCTACCTTGCTGAGTTTTAATTACCTTCCACTAGTTTTATATCCCTGTATCCTTACATGGAGAATCCATTTAATCCTGAGGAGTGCCGCAACTTACTTGCCGGTAGTCGCGGAATAGCTTTTAAGGACATTGTCCTCGGACACGACTTGAATTAAAGGTTTATTTGCAGGTGTTGCTGCCACTACGATGAGTACAACTTTGGAGATGATCTAGAAGATCCACTGATATTTATACGTTGTATACAACAAGAAACCCTAGAGAGAGAAATACCAAAATGCTAGCACGCTGCTACTGTTGAGATCTGTTCGTGTGGATACCAGTAGAGGGAGGAAATAAGAATCACCGACTCCTAGAGATTGAGTTTCAAAAACTGCAAAAAGAAGGTACTATCCTAACTACTCTATCTAAATGCCTTTGATAGATCCAAAAGAGGGATTAAATTTTTTTTCGAAATTCAATTATTCTGCTGTGTATACGTTCTAATCCCAACATATAATGTATATACAATTCTATATTTTGAGATAGAATTGTTCCAAAAAAACTTTTGGTGCAAATTTATACATTAACTATTTTTTTATATCATATGTCTATGATTATGCTCACTCAAAAATATTTTCCCATTTAACTTGTTCAAACAACAATCCATGTAAGAAAATTTAATGGTATAAATGTTATATATCATCAAAGTTAACATCATTAACCCTAGATCTAGATCCTTATTAAATAGAGGGACTAATGTTTCATATAGATAAAACTTAATAGATGGGAAACCATGATTTAAAAGTATACAGACTAAAACCAAAATGCAATCAAGTTAAAATAATCAACAATGGTATTAACCTTTCACATTTCTTTCTCTTTTACTCTCTAGTGAATATTTTTGTAGATTTAGTATACATGTAGCTCTCAATAAAAATATTTATGCCCTGTTTGGTACATGGAAGTGATTTTGATAAAAGTGGAAATGGAAGTTGAATTTGTGTTGGAAGTGAGCTTTAAATACTTCAGTATGTGCAATCGTATATGCATGCATCAAATTATTTAGGAGCGAAGAAAAGGGGAAAATGACATATTGGTCCCATGGGATGGCCAGACCCAGCGGTTTCTTCAAGCGCACACCAAGCAGCAGAGTATAGAAATATGTTCAGAGAAAATATGACATACCGGTTCATCATTAGAAAAGGCTATGGGGCTATGTTTTGATAGGGGAAAAGAACACAAATTAGAAGGCCAAAGATTTAGTGCCATACTAGAAATGAAAAATGTATAGAATATGAGTAATGATATGAGAAAAGCATGTCATCTACAATACTAAAATCAGTGTGTCATTAAAAATGATAGAAAAGGAGAAAAGAACATAATTGTTCGTTTAAATTTACTTATTCAACCATTAGAGACCCAGACAACACAATGCCAGTGATCCTTCAAAATATAACTACTCAACGAAGAATATCCAAAATAAAATTCAAAGTAAACAGTGACAACGATAGCACATACTTGAATGCAGAATGGAGCAGATTCGAGTTCTCATGGACCAAAAGATGCGGACACTCGGAAACGGAATCGTTGCCGAAGCTGCTGCAGCTAGACGGCTCCCTCATCAGGTTGATACTCCCTGGCAACGGTGCCATTGACTTGTTCGCCTTATAGCTTACCGCAAGTGTACGGGTTGCAAGTAGTATAAAAATATCGTTCCCACGAGGACTAACGTATAAACGAGATAATCAATGCAATTATGTGATTAATTAGGTTGAGTGGATCAATTGAGTGATTATGTAATAAAGATTTACCTAATTCAATGGAAAATAACAATAAAATGAGAAAGACAAATTGGAGTTTTAATTCAGCGATGAGACATGCTAGGATTATTTTTCACCATTGCAATTCATGAGATTTAGATGCATACAAATCTATTAGTGATTAAATGACATTATATGTTTGTCTAACGTTCAAAAGGCAATTGATTAAGCTTTCTCAAGTCATAACCAAATTAATATTCTCCTTTCACATGCACAATCTCTTGCTATAGTTAAAGGAAAATAATCATTACGCAACAACCTTAATATGACAATGCTAGGTTAATAACTATATCTCTATGTTACTAACAAACTATCCATTTGAGTATTTAAACTTCAAGTCTAGTATAATTTTATCTAAATCCTACAATTAAATTAAATCTCTCATGCTTAATTCAATTGGACAAATCATTCTAAGTGGTGGCCAATCAATTAGAAGCATTAAACACAAGATAAAATTAACATATAATTGTCACTAATCACCAAAGAGAGTATTATCCAATCTCAATCCATGCAATGGTTCAAAATAATCATAGAACAAATTACTTAGCCACTAAACATTTGAAAAAGAGCAAAAGGAATTAAATTTATAGCGAGGAGCAACAAACTAAGAGAAATAATAGTAAGAAGCTTAGCAACGTATTCTAGCAGAGGTTGAAGATAATGGACTTAAGAAATAGAGACACCAAACCATGCCTCCACTCGCTCTCTCTGCTTTTGCTCGCTGTCGGCGTCGATTGCTCTCAGATTTCTCTCTGTTGTGTGTCTCTCCTCGCGTGACCGTCGTTAGCGTTCTCTCTAGTCTGCTTTCAGCTCTCATGCGCCGAAGAAAACTCTCAAGCTCTCGCCTTCTCAGCCCAGTCTCTGATGCCCCCTGAAAATTGATTCAGCTTCCAGCTTTAATAATGCAGTCCCCAAAATCTGTTGCTCCAGTGCCGTCGAAAAGCTCTCTCAGATCCCCACTCTTCTTGCTTTTCTGTTTCAGATCCTCTCGTGCCGCCGATAATTCTTAGGTTATTAACAAACCTTCAGCTCCTTCTTTTCCTAAAACGACGTCGTGTCCTCGTTAGCTGAAGGAATTCAATTGCTAAATATCCTAGGTGGCGGCGTGACTCGTGAGTCTTTTCCTAGGTTTCTATTCAAATCTTCCAGCTGCCCTTTCTCCCTTCACAAAACGACACCGTCTCCTCTTTTGTTTTTAAATTGTTCAACTGTTACTCCTTTTCCAATAATGACGCAGTGCATGCTCTCCTTTTTCCAAGTCTTCAGCTCTTTCTTTCAAACGATGCCACCAATTGAAGCAAATGATAATAATACTAATTAATAATAATAAGAAATAAAAAACAACAACAAATCTTTTTTTTTAATGTTTCTAAAATTATTATCATTGCACTAAAGTCCCCAAATCATGCGAAACTCCATTTTTTTTTATCAAAATCATTTATAATCCTTTTAATTTTGCATTAATAATTCCCCAAATATATTAAAAGATATCTCAAATTGTAGTAAAAATGGGGAGTTATCACCAGGTCTGGTGAGTCTGAGCATGATGAATAGCGAGGCTGAACAGAGCTCCAGCAGCATACTTCTGCGTCGGCGTCAGAAATTTGAACAGTGAATGGTGGAAGAGATTTTATGTGGGGATTTGAATTTCAACCATAAGAGACCTAGACAACACAATGCCAGTGATCCTTCAAAATATAGCTACTCAACGAAGAATATCCAAAATAAAATTCAAAGTAAACAGCGACAACGATAGCGCATACTTGAATACAGAACGGAGTAGACCCGAGTTCTCATGGACCCAAAGATGCGGACACTCGGAAACGGAATCGCTGCCGGAGCTGCTGCTGCTTGACGACTCCCTCAAGTTGATAGTCATCAGAGAAACCTAATGGGCAGGTCTGGTGAGTCTGAGCATGATGAATAGCGAGGCTAAACAGAGCTCCAGCTGCATACTTCTGCGTCGGAGTCAGAAATTTGAATAGTGAATGGTGGAAGAGATTTTATGCGGGGATGTGAATTTGTGCGGGTATTTGAAATTTGAAAAGCTTATGGGAGAGAGTCAGAGAGAGATAGCCATGCACGGAGCCCAATATGCCTTATGAACAGTAAATGGTGGAAGAGATTTTATAGTATAGGTTGATTGAAACAAAAGCTCTCCTCCCACTCCCTATCTTTCAGTAAATTATATGTAGTTCACAGAGGTTGCCAAGAGTTGAACAAGAACGGTGAATGTGAAGAAGAGAAGGATTGTAGTGGTAGAAAAATAATAGAACATAAATATTAAAAAGGGCTTCTTTCGTATTTATGTGAGATCAGAGTGAGTTTTTTCAAAAATAAAAATAATATTACTTTTTTTTAATAATTAAGAGCTATCGAGGTAATTTGATTCAATTTCTAAATCCTTAATTATTTTAGATAGCCCAATTAATGATATGTTGAGTACATCAATTCAAATTAGTATTTGAGTAATTTAATTGTCGTTTATTAGAATTTTCCTTAAATATAAATATTTTAATATAATTTATTTACCTTTCTTAATCTTAAAAAAAAGTAAATGCACTTTAATATTAATCAATTATGTGTGGTTATTCTCGCGGAGATAAACTGAGGAACAAATCAAACAACGCATGCCTAATTCTCAATGAGATATCTCTGCCTTCGAGAGTTTGCAACGTGGCACAAAATAGTCGTCAATCCCTCTTCCCCTCCTTTTTTTGGCTTAAAAAAATCCCTTCAGCAATACTTACAAATAGAGGCTCCGTTTGGTAAAGCGGTAGAGAAGTACTTTTACCATTTACGAGGTAAATATGTGAAGGAGATTATCTCGTTTTGCAGAAAAACACTGTTGAACGTGCTTTTGGGGGTGTTAAGAAGCTTTCCCAAACACCCCCCCAGAGTAATGCCACGATAGTGTTCAAGAGAAGAGCGCGAACGATCTGTGCTTCCCGGTGTCTAGGAGCCATGGCAGTGGCTGTGAACTGGTGCATGCCTTCTCCATTTCTTGGTCATAGATTCGCAACTCGCTCTGTAAGTACTTGTGATTCGGCTTCTGCGTTTGACTGAGAAAATGGCGGATGATGTTTCAAAGTAGTGCATTAGTCTGTATATACCTTAAGCCCATGCTATTAGTTAGTGTGGGAACACTGAATGAAGAGATTGAAATGTGCTGAAGCACTGTTTGATTGGGCATTTATAGTTATTAATATTTTATTTCTATTGATGTTTGCATATGTACTGAATTTGCAAATGAAGAAAACTCTCAAGCTCTTGCCTTCTCAGCCTAATCTCTGATGCCCCCCAGAAACTGATTCAGCTTCCAGCTTTAATAATGCAGTCCCTAAAATCTATTGTTCTAGTGCCGTCGAAAAGCTCTCAGATCCCCACTCTTCTTGCTTTTCTGTTTCAGATCCTCTCGTGCCGCCGAAAATTCTTAGGTTATTAACAAACCTTCAGCTCCTTCTTTTCCTAAAACGACGCCGTGTCCTCATTAGCTGAGGGAATTCAATTGCTAAATATCCTAGGTGGCGGCGTGACTCGTGAGTCTTTTCCTAGGTTTCTATTCAAATCTTCCAGCTGCCCTTTCTCCCTTCACAAAACGACGCCATCTCCTCTTTTGTTTTTAAATTGTTCAGCTGTTACTCCTTTTCCAATAATGACGCCGTGCATGCTCTCCTTTTTCCAAGTCTTCAGCTCTTTCTTTCAAACGATGCCACCAACTGAAGCAAATGATAATAATACTAATTAATAATAATAAGAAATAAAAAACAACAACAAATCTTTTTTTTTAATGTTTCTAAAATTATTATCATTGCACTAAAGTCCCCAAATCATGCGAAACTCCATTTTTTATCAAAATCATTTATAATCCTTTTAATTTTGCATTAATAATTCCCCAAATATATTAAAATATATATCAAATTGTAGTAAAAATGGGGAGTTATCACACCCCCACACTTGCATCAAATCTTGTCCTCAAGATTTTAATTCTTAAATCACCAAAGAAAACAATAGAAGCAAGATTTTAAAGTGAGCCATGTAAAAGTGGGAGCAATTCAAACCTTCAACAATCAAGTCTTCATAGAAATCAAGTCCACTTTCTAAACAATGCAAGTATCAAGGCAAGTCATTCGATTACGATAAAAGATAATAGAACATCCCTCCCTAGTCAGTGTTAACACTCTTCTCTCAAGACACATAAGGGCTTGTGTTTCACTCAATTTTACCAATTGTAACCCATTTACCAGAGGCTTGTTTATTATCTCAATCTCCACTATTATTATCCCAATGCATATACAAATCAAAAGGACTTTGATGGGTTATGATGAACAAGGGAGGATAATGAAATGAAAATGGCAATGAATGTATACTTTAGTTCGTGCTAAATATTTCAATAAAACTCAGAATGAATGAAGAGAAAACAAACAAGTCACAAACCATCACTTTCTCTCTCTTTTTTTTATACTTTCCATTTTTTTTCTTGTGCTTTTCTCTCTCTCTCTCTCTCTTTTTTCATATTTTCTCTCTTTTTTGTGTGCTTTTTTTCTCTTTTTTTCTCTTTTCTGTTTTTTTTGTTTTTTTCACCCTTCACACATTCTTATCAAACTATTTGTTTTTTTCTAGCACTTACTAAAGCAATAAATGAAAAGAAAACGAAAAATAATTGCATCACCTAAAGCAAGGGGCTATTTAATCGATGCAAATTATTTCAAAAAGAAAATAGTAGGCTCAAATGGGTGAAACAAAGGGTTTTCAAACATCAAGGTAGGACATTTGGCCAAACTAGCTATGAAAATGAATGCCTCAATCATTTTTGTGCATGCAAAAGGGATTTCAAGCTTCAACAAAGATTCAAGATAAGTTCTAGAGATGAAGCAACAATCAGTGTACTCCCTCTTAAAAGAATTAAAATTAGGCTCAATACCTTACAGGTTTTTGATATCCTACTATCGATTATCTAAACCAAAATCTTTGCCTATTTACTAACATTCCAAGAAGACGAAATTAACTTATACTCTAACTCAATCATTTCAAGTCAAAATCACACCAACGTTGACTATGTTCACAAATAAAATCCACTTCCAAATTTGAAAATTTTCACAAAATCAATCAAAAGCTTCAGGACAAGTGATACGATATCAATGGTACCCTCCCCCACACTTAAATGTCACATTATCCTCAATGTGAACATATAACAGCAAGTAATAGATAGTGAAGGAGTAACCAAATCCAAATGTGGAAGTTCAAGTGCTCGCAAGCTCAACAAAACAAGCAAGTGCATTCTAATACTCATGATCAAGCATCTACCACATGCACATTTAAAATATAACCAGCACTAATTTCCCAGCACATGCTATCAACAGTGAATGAAACAAGTCAAAGTAAAAGTGGAAGTAAACTCCCCTTTCGTCTTGATCCGCTCTTTTCGTTGCTTTTGATTCGTGATAACGAAATGGAACACATGATATAGGGTTGCAAAAGGTCCAACAAAACAAAAACAAAAATCAAATAAAAGTCTTGGATTGCCTCCCAAGAAGCGCTTAGTTTATAGTCTTTAGCTTGACTTTTCATGTTGGTCACTCTCTATCAGCGAAATGGATGGTGGACACCATCTTATCCACATCTCCACCCCAATAATGCTTCAATCTCTGACCATTAGCTTTGAATCGTTCCCCTTTATCATTCTCCAGCTCCACATCACCAAATTGAGAAGCTTGAACCACCCTAAATGGTCCTGACCACCTGGATTTAAGCTTTCCTGGCAATAACCTCAGCTTGGAATTATGAAGAAGGACTTATTGACCGGGGGCAAAACTCTTAGGAATAATTTTGTTATCATGTTCCCTTTTAGTTTTCTCCTTGTAAAGCTTTGAACTTTCATAGGCATTGAGTCAAAATTCATCCAGCTCATTGATTTGGAGAAGTCTCTTCTCACCTGCTGCTTGAGGATCGAAATTGAGCTTTTTAATAGCCCAAAAAGCTCCATGCTCTAACTCCACTGGCAAATGACACGCTTTCCCAAACACCAAACGATACGGAGACATTCCAATTGGAGTTTTGTAAGCCGTATGATACGCCTATAAGGCATCATCCAATTTCGTAAACCAATCCTTTCTAG
>JANTPZ010154221.1:0-10339 GCA_025593235.1 Vachellia pachyceras
ATTATGTTAATGAAACTATGTTGTAATATCATGCTTTTTGAGAAATTATGTATGGCATGTAATATGTGATGTAAACATATGCACATATGTTGGTATATGCTAGTTAAAGAACCTCAATTGCATGATTAAACATGGTTAAGAAAGAAGTAGAAGTTAGGGTTTCAAATGTTAAAGTTTGGAATTGGAAAAGTTGATTAAATGTTGGAGTTAAGTCAACCAAACTCCTAATTTGAGCTAATGGGAAACAGAGCAAATAAACTCCAAATGAGATGAAACTTTACCGAAAAATAGTTCATATTTCAAGCTTCAAAAAAAGCCAAAGAAAACTGGAATTGGAGTTTTTTACAGAAGTTATTAAGTTCCAAAGTTTGAAGAAAATCACTGAAAAACCTGGAAAAAATAGAAAAATGACCAAGTGAACAGTACTTTTCACGAATTAAACTGTATCATTTGGGCAAGTAAATGACTCAATGAGTATTTTTCCCATATAAAGGAACTTACAAGCTTCAAATATAAGTTGGAAGCACTCAGTTTTGATTTTTCTAGAATTAGTTATGAATTTTCAAAGTTGATCCAAAATGTAGTGAATAGTAACTTTCAAAAACTTGAAAGTTTTCAAATTGAAACTTTTGGACTTTTTAATCACTTTGAGGCTTCCCATTGATTCCAAATCAACATATAATGAAGCTAAGAGTTAATTTAAGGAGTGTCACAACTTTCACCCTTGAAGTTCTACAACTTACATTTGGTCACTTTCTTTCTTAAATTCGCATAGTAACAAAAAAACTGTCAATATGTTGACTAAACTTTCAAAAATCATAATTAATGCTATATAACTCCAATTGGGGTGGTTCAAATTCCTATGTGAATATCTTTCAGTATAATTTCATATAAAAATACTCAATTCTAGCCATCACAGCCATATCATTCCCAGAATTTCGTCAAATACAAACTGTTCCAGATTTCATTCCAGAAACAAGACACAATTTCAAAAATTCATATCTCCCAGTACACAAGTCCAATTAACCCATATTACCTATCAAATTGAAGCTTGATAAGTCTACTTTAATTCTGGAATGTTTCGTGGTCATTGGATAACATTTGATCATACAAAAACACGTCACAATCATACTGCTTCCAGAAAACGAATTTCACAGCACTTACTCATTAACTTCCAAAAATTCCAAATTCATACCCAAGAATCTAAAAATCATGAACACTTGTGTACCTACACAAAAACTCATTTTGGATCCATTGGAAGCATCAAAATCATCAAAACAATTCATCTCTATCAGATTCCAGACCAGACCGAAACAGCACACACATATTCACCAATATGTGTATTTCAACTTCTATCATCATATTCTTGCATTCAAGCTTACATTCATCCATGGTAAAGCTTGATTCTAACTCTCCTATGTGAAGAGGAAAATTGGGCAGCATAACCCCTATTTTCTCATGATTTTCCAAATTTACAAAAGTCACAAAACAACTTCAACAACAACCACATCATCATCAATATGCTTATTTCATCAAGAGGAAGCATTTGCAACTAGCAAATGGCTTTAAATCCCTCTCTTTCTGACTCTGCTCTCAAGAACCCTAGGTTATGGAGCTTGAAAAAGAGAGATCAAATCAGATTTTGGAACCATGGAAGTTGAAGAGGAAGTTACAAGGAAGAGATTGGTATATAACATAAGGTAGCATCTTCACTTACCATGATTTTCTCCAAGCTTTTTCCTCTTCTTCTTCCTTGTAAAATGGTGTCTCTTTCTCCTCAAAATGCTGCTGGTTTGAGTTGGCCAAAACATATGGGAAATGGAGGGAATTTAATGATTTATTAATTCATAAGTCAATGGGATGGAAGGCTAAGATTTGCTCTTGCAATTTAATCCTAATCTAAGGGCTTAGATTGATGCCACCTTAGGAACAAATGCTTGCTTCTCATTGGCTTTTTAAAAGCACCAATAATGGCTGTAATGGGCTGGTTAGAATCTGGTTTGGTTAACCCAACTAGATCCCATTCGGTTACTTTTACCGATTACACTTTTACGGGTAAACTTAACTTTATTCCGGTAAATCTTTTTCTACTTTTATGGAGATATTCTATTTCTCATTTAATCTCCATAATTCCATCTTGAATATAACAAAATTATTATCCCCAAATACCCTTTACTTTTCTCAAATTTTACAGGATTTGTTTATCCTGTCCGAAATCCCTGAAAACGTACAATCAGAGAGCAAAATTCTTTTAGGGCCTTGAAAAATACTATATTTTTCACTGATTCTCTAGCCCTTTTACTTTTTTCCACAATACCCTCTAGATTTTCAAAAATTAATTTTTGAAATAATGATTTTTCGGGGATATTCGGGTATTTTTCAGGTATTTTCCCAATTTTCGAGAAAATCGCCTTAATTGTATACTGGATAATAATTTTATTAAATACTATATAATTCACTGGATTTTCCATATTTTTCTATAAATTTTTGGAGGGCTCCTCGTACCTTAAATAATTATTTTTCCCTTTTTCACCCTTAAAAATTATATAAATAAAAATCTAATTTGAATTTAGAAAATCCGTGTTTCGTCATTGCAATCCGTAAGTAGAGATCTATCTATTGGGCATATGTAAATTTTATGATATTTTGGTCAACTTGTTGACTTTTGACTTTGACTTTTCATTTGTCTAATGACCAAAATGCCCTTCAACTTTCTCATAATTACCATTTTGCCCTTACTTTCTCTACTTTTTCTAAAATTACTATTTTGCCCTTACTTTTGATACTGAAAGGCCTTTATGCCCTTGGTCTTTTATTTAACGACATATGTGTTCCTTCTTATAAGGTTTCACATCCTCATATTGCTTCTAGGGCAAATATACTTAATTTTGGAATTCACATGGAACTCATGCCTTAACATTCGGCCCTTAATCTTTCTTTTTGAGCTATTTACTTCTCGTCAATAATTCATCATCTTAATCGGCAGATTAGACTTTATTTCATTTAGCATAAAAATTATGGATATTACATTAAATCCTGAAATATAGTAGATTTTTGTAGAACAGACATTGAATGCATCTATGCTTGAAAGTTCAAACAGTATATCAAAAGAATGTGGCCTGAGAAGAATGAGTAATAAGTACGAAAGAGAAGGAAATGTAGCCTGAGAAAGCTAACAGTTATGAGCTAAAGTGATATGAAGAGATGAGGAAGTGAGATGGTTGACAGAATGAGTTGAGTAAAGAACACTAGTTTTTATGATAAGTCTTGGAGAATTATCAGTCTACCTACCTATTGAGGATAAGTGACTATTCCTATCTCATGTTCTATGGTCTATAAGATTCCAGAGAGTAAAAATGACTCCATTATTAATAGTTTCAAAGATAAGAAGAGGCAATAAGCCTCCAGAAGAGTAATATAGCTCTCAATGTCATAACAGACCTAATATTACGAAGGAAGGGAGCCCTCTTAAGAAGGCTCAGAGCCATGATCTTTAGAATACGAGAATGTGATGACCAAGACTGAGTTTAGGATAAAAGCTTCCTCACTATGGTAGTTAGTACAGAGAGATTATCCATAACTAATCATTAGACACTTTGTTGTCATTACATAGACTAAACTCAATTCATTATGATTTAATAAGAAAAATAAAATGTTTTGAAGAAGTCTTAAAGAGGTAAAGGGGAATGAGCAACACCTAAGAAGACATGTTAGCTTCTACGATTAATCTTGGGGAATTATCATATTAGCTACCACTGAGGATAGACAACTTATTCTTAACTTATACTCAATGGTCTAAAAGTTCGAAACGGTAAAATGACTCTAGATATGGCTTAGAGTTGTAAGCATTATGCTGCTCTTTGGGATGAGAGAATGAGATGGCCAGGGGCTAAGATTAAGATAAGAAGGCGTCCTCATGATGGTTAGCCAGTATAGAGAGAGTACACTTGATTATTTCTATAGATAGCTGACTGTCAATCAAGATGAGCTTATTCCCAATTCTTCAGCAAGAAAGTAAAGAAAGTAAAGAGCAAAGCTATAAGTCCTGAATGAGTGATAATCAGACCAGTTAAAGAGAAAGATTAAGTGAGAAGTGAAGAATAACAAAAAGCTTCACAGATTGAAGCTTAAAGGCTTCAGTATAGATTATGAGTAATTAATCACAAGGTTATTTAAATAGGAGGAGAACTAGAAAGTAAAGTAAAAGTTTATCTGAACTACGAAAGCACAAGAGAACCAATGGAAGCGAGAAATCTCAAGAGTTCCCTATTAGAGTGCTAAAGTTCAGAAAAGAATGTGATAACTCAAAAGGAATATTATTGTTAGTGTAGGATTTGACAAAGAGGGGGGTGAATTGGTCAGATTTGCAAATTAAAATCACAAACGCAGAATTAAAATGAAATCACCGATAAAGCAGAGAGAGATGAACACGAGTGATTTATACTAGTTCGGTCCACTTGACCTACGTCCAGTCCTCAGAGCACCTCTGAGAGTTCCAATCCACTAATCAATCACAACTAGGCCTACCGATCCTTTACAATAGGGATTCTCGCTCCCCCTTTCACTTTACACGATAACAGAGTCCCACACAATAATACAATGAGAAATATCAATATACACTCTCTAGAAAGAGTAGATGGATAAACACTGAAGCTCACAGAAATTATGAACAAAATGACAAAGAATGTAGTTTCAGACAGTAAGTGCATTCAAGCTTGGTTGTCTCGTCGTCGTCGTCGTCTCTTCTCCTGTTCTTCAAGGCTTCTTGATTTATAGTTAAGACTAAACTCAATAGCCGTTGTACCGAGCCGTTGGAGAGAAACTTCTGCCCATTACTCACAGCAGCTTGATTTGTTCGTCTATCATAAATGCTTGCTGTTCAGTTGATGACGGCGGAAATTCAGATTCATTCCTCATACGATCTGATCTTTTTAATGAAAGGACTAGAGAACATTTATTAGAGCAGATCAAATTCAAAATATGCAAGCATGAAAATGGAAAGCTCTGGTGGTGTTAGGTGTAGCTGTGTTAGATGCTATGTCAGAGAAAAAAAGTGCAACTTGAGTTTTCAACATCTCACTACTCGAGTTCTATAACATTAAGTTTGAAAATCATGCAGTAAAACTTCCAGTTTTCATAAACAGAACTTGAGGTTTGGAAAACTTTCATTTGAAACTTCAGGTTTTGATATCGAGTTTTGGAGTTCAGTTGAAAAAGGTCTTCGACATTCGAGTTTGGAAAATCAGGAACTCAAGCTTTGAAAAACTTTCAGTGAGGACTCGAGTTTGAGAATCAAGTTTTTGCACTGATGAAATCTTGGAAGGCATGGAACTCGAGTGTGGAAAATGTTAAGACTCGAGTTTCTAAAACTCTAAGTCAAAACTTCCAGTTTTCAATTCAAGTTTGTGAACCATCCAGTTCTGAAAATTGAAACTTCAAGTTCTATAATATGTTTGAAAAACTTGAAATCAAAACCTCAAGTTTTCACTGCAAGTTCACAAAACTTCCAGTTCTAAAAATTGAAATTTCAAGTTCTATAACATGTTTGAAAAACATGAATTCAGAACCTCAAGTTTTCACTGCAAGTTTGCAAAACTTCCAGTTCTGAAAATTGAAACTTCAAGTTCTATAATATGTTTGAAAAACTTGAATTCAGAACCATAAGTTTTCACTGGAAGTTTGCAAAAATTCCAATTCTGAAAATTGAAACTTCAAGTTCTATAACATGTTTGAAAAGCTTGAATTCAGAACCTCAAGTTTTCACTGCAAGTTTGCAAAACTTCCAGTTTTGAAAACTGAAACTTGAAGTTCTATAACAGCAATTTTTAGAGATGAAGTTCAAAAGCCCAAGACTCGAGTTTTGAAAAATGTGTAACTCGAGTTTTACTTCATGAGTTGAATTTGCTTATATCACGATCCAACTTTTAGCACCTGACTCAGCTTCCACAGATCACAGTCCTGGTTTCAGCACATGGATCTACTTGCAACACCCATAACTCTATCAATTCAACTCCAAACCTTTCAAATAATATATCAATGGAAAGCCCTGTATGTCTACTTTCACATGAAAGAAGAATCAGTTCCAAATATGTTATAACAAGAAAGTTATGATAGATACAATAAGAAAATGTCACTGATAAAGCGTTGAAATTGACTATTAATTTTTGAAAAATATATCTCCATCATATGAAATGTTTTGATGCTGGTTTTGGTGTTCATAAATCGCATTTTGAGTATAGTTTCATATGAAATTGGTTTCACATCAATCGGAGTTGTATTTTGAGAGATATGAGCAAAATACCAGACATATGTCTAGCTGTCAGAAAACGGAGATGCTGAAACTCGAGTTTTGATGACTTTAAAACTCGAGTTTTGAGTCCAGGAGGTGAAACTTGAGTTTTGGATGTTCCAGAACTCGAGTTCTGACACTGAGAAGCTAGAACTCGAGTTTTGGATGGCCTGAACTCAAGTTTTGACACTAAGAAGTTCAAACTCGAGTTTTTGATGATCCCGAACTCGAGTTTTGTCATTTCTTCTTCCTGGAACTCAATTTTTGCTTCAGGAAGCTCCATAAACTTGTCAAACTCGATTTGTATCTTCAAGAGATGGTTTTGAGCATTTAAACAAAGCTTAGATGATTGGTAACTTAATGAAAACATTTTTTCACTCAAATTGAGTCATTTAACCACATCATCCTCTAATTAAAAAGAATGCCCAAAACATTATAAAATCTTTGTCAAATCAATGTATTATGAAAACTTTTTGCTCCACTATTTTTGACATCATCAAAAACTAATCATGTCTAACATTCTCCCCCTTTTTTATGATGACAAATCCTTCATGAAAATATGTTTGAATATAAAAGAAAATATGATGGCACAACATATTTTCATGACTATTTCTCCTTATTTGTCATTAGCAAAAAGTTTTCCATATGCAGGAGATATTTGTTGAATTTATAAAAACAAGGTCAAGACAATTTACAGATGTAATGCTGATCACAAAATATAAAAGAGAGAGTTTAGAAGTGCTTATTTAAATTTGGCAAGTTGATGAATTGATTCATGAGGTCCATTGCCGTCATCTTTTTGTATCACTAATTTTCCTGTCATAGTTTTGAATTCTTTCTTGGAAGGAGAATGGTTAGCATAATGAAATATGGAATCATAATAGCAATAAATCATCAAAACTAATCAAATAATAGCAAGTATGGATGATGAAAAGATTGGAGATGAGCTTTTGAAACATAAAGCACAAGTGAATATGAAGCTCCCCCTTAATGAATGCATGGGTTTTTTTTAAAAAAAAAAGTTTGTCACATATTCCCATAACTCCCTTTTCAAGCAGGGTTTCTTTCTTTTTGTTTTTCATAAATGAACCTGAGACCTGCAAATCTTTGAGTAGACACTCTGATGCTTAAGTTAGTATTGTTAATAATCAAAACAATAATAAATCAACATTTTACTTACAGTTCATTGGGATTCACCATTCCCAATTCTCTCCTAATGTTCATGAACTTCTCCCTGGCCAATGGTTTAGTGAAAATGTCTGCTATTTGAAGATGTGTTGGAATGAAAACGACCTTGACATCCTTTCTCTGTACATGATCACGGATGAAGTGATGTCGTATATCAATATGTTTGGTCTGAGAGTGATGCACAGGATTCTTTGCAAGATTGATAGTGCTGGTATTATCACAAAAGATGGGAATTTCAGTGAAATTCATTCCCAAATCTTGTAATTGATGTTTCATCCATAGCACTTGAGCACAATAGCTTGCAGCAGCAATGTATTCAGCTTATATTGAGGATAGAGATACTGTTGAATTTTTCTTGTTGAACCAGGATACCAGTGACCCTCTAAGGAACTGGCATTGACTACTTGTACTCCTTCTATCCGTCTTTTAGCCCGCATGGTCAGAATCTAAATATGCAATAAGCTCCACATTAACTCCTTTGGGATACCATATTCCAAGATCAATGGTACCAGCAAGATATCTGAAGATTCTCTTCACGTTCTCAGCATGTGATTCCTTAGGTGCTGCTTGATAACGTGCACACATCCCAACGCTAAACTGAATGTCTGGCCTGCTAGCTGTGAGATAGAGTAGTGATCCAATCATCCCTCTATATCTCTTGATGTCGTAATTCTTGCCATTAATATCAGCATTAAGCAGTGCGGTAGAGCTCATAGGGGTATCTGCACTCTTGCATTGGTCCATACCAAATTTCTTCAATAGCTCCTTTAAGTACTTTGTTTGGCTGATGAAGATGCCGTTCTTCCTTAGTTTGATTTGAAGTCCTAGGAAGAAGTTAAGTTCTCCCATCATAGACATCTCGAATTCTACCTGCATAGTCTTAGCAAACTCTTGGCATAGATCATTGTTAGTGGCACCAAAAATGATATCATCAACATAAATTTGTACTATTAACATATCAGGCTTAGAATTCTTAATAAATAAAGTGGTATCCACTTTGCCTCTAACAAAACCCTTTTTAATTAAGAAATTACTCAATCTCTCATACCATGCTCTAGGTGCTTGCTTTAGTCCATAAAGTGTTTTCTTAAGTTTAAACACATGATTTGGTTTAGAAACATCTTCAAAACAGGGAGGTTGTTCAACATTAAATTCCTCCATAATAAAACCATTTAGAAAAGCACTTTTGAGTAGACACTTGAAAAAGTTTAAAATCTATTTAGCAAGCAAAGGCAAGCAAGATACGTATTGCTTCTAATCTAGCTACAGGAGCATATGTATCTTCATAATCAATCCCTTCATCCTGACTGTATCCTTTGGCTACCAATCTAGCTTTTTTCCTGACAATGACTCCGGATTCATCAAGTTTGTTCCTGAATACCCATTTTGAACTAATGACTGGATGATCATTTGTTCAGTGTACGAAGTCCCAAACTTGATTCCTTTCAAATTGGTTAAGTTCTTCCATAGCAATAATCCAATCATTGTCGGTCAAAGCTTCCTCAATATTTTTAGGCTCTATTTTAGAAATGAAAGCAGAAAATTGAGCCTCGTTTAAAAAACTTTTTTTTTGTTTGTACACCTTCATTCACTTCACTAATCACTTAATTGATAGGGTGACTGCGGATGTACTTCCAAGCTTTTGTTTGAGGGGATTGAGGAAGTTCATCTGATTGGACCTTTTCTAAATCATGTTTTAGTTAATCATTAGTTGAACTATCCTTATTCACATTTTCAAAACCTTTTGAAATAATAATTTCTTCATCAAAATCAAGTTTTGTTTGAGGTTCAGTTTCAACAAATACCACATGTACAGACTCTTCAACTACACAAGTACGTTTGTTGAAAACTCTAAATGCTTTACTTCTATTAGAATAACCTAGAAATAAACCTTCATCAGATTTAGGATCAAATTTACCGAGGTTATCCTTGCCATTGTTGTGAATAAAGCACTTGATCCCGAATACGTGTAGATGAGACAGGTTAGGCTTTCTTCCTTTAAACAGCTCATATGGAGTCTTTCCTAGTGACGTCCGGATGTATGCTCTGTTAGATATGTAGCATGCTGTGCTAAGAGCATCTGCCCAAAATACTTGAGACACCTTCTTCTCCATCATCATAGCTTATGCCATATCTGCAGTACTCGATTCTTTCTTTTCACTACTCCATTCTGCTGTGGAGTCCTAGGTGCTGAGAAGTTATGGTTGATCCCTTTATTCTCGCAGTATGCTGCAAAGTCTCCATTCTCAAACTCTCCTCCATGATCTGTTCTAATAGAGACAATAGACATACCCTTCTCATTTTGGACCTTTTTGGCAAATATAGTGAATAATTCAAATGTTTCACTCTTTGAAGCAAGAAATATGGTCCAAGTAAATCTTGAAAAATCATCAACAATAACTAGAGTATAAAGATTTCCTCCTAAACTTTTAACTCTAGCTGGACCCATTAAATCCATGTGAAGTAGTTCAAGTGGCCTCTTTGTTGAAATCTCTTTCTTTAATTTAAAAGATGATTTGGTTTGTTTGCCCATTTGACATGCATCACAAACTAAATCATTTTTGAAACTTAATTTTGGAATCCCTTGAACTAATTCATTTTTGATTAATCGATCAAGCTGATTCATGTTAACATGTGCTAAACGTTTATGCCATAAACGACTCTCATTAGCTTGACTAATTAAACAAGAGTTAGAAAACGCTTTTTCTAAATCAATGGTATAGCAGTTACCATCCCTTGGAGCCCGAAGTTGGATGTTCAACTTTTCTTTGTTGATAGGTAGATCCTTCTTGTTGATGATGAAGCATTCTTGTGAATCGAAGATCACCCAATTATCTTTATCAGCACTTTGACTCACGCTTA
>JANTPZ010154227.1:0-10247 GCA_025593235.1 Vachellia pachyceras
GAATGAAATTGATTATGCATGAGTATTCATGTGTTTATGTTATGTGATTATTGGAGAATGGTGTAGGAATGGAATTATGCATATTTGTGCAATGAAATCTTGCAAAATTCCATTTCCTCTCATGTGGGCAGATTTCGTGCAGCTACAGTAATGAAGGGAAAGAGTGTGACTTTGAATGTTTTGATGCTTCCATTGGATTTAGAATGCAAATTGTGTAGGATAAAAGTGGAGCCACAATTTTTAGATGCTTGTAAATGAATCTGGAAGTCTGGGAATATTTGAACTGAAACTGGAATTTTCATTCTGGAACAGTAATTTTCGGGTTGACCTTAACCAGATCAAATGATATGTTCTGCCCATGAAATTTTAGGATCATTTAGTACACATCTCAAGCTTTAAAATGAGTCATATAACACCTTATTTGGATGTGTACACTGAAAGTTATGATTTTTCCAAGTTTAGACTCTGTTGCTGGAAAACTGGAATGTTTTATCTGGAACAGTGACATTCGTGCAAGCTTTAACTAGATCAAATAATCTGTTCTGCCCATGAAATTTTGGGATCATTTAACACACATATAAAGCTTTAATATGAGTCCTAGAACACACTTTTTGGACTTGTATAATGAAAGTTATGATTTTCCAAGTTTGATGTAGAAAATTGGAACTTCCAGTTTTGCCAAACGGACAGTGGGCGTTTTTGTTCCAGTTCTGGACTCATGGGCTTAACTTAATGATTGGTTATTATTTTTCATTGAAATAGGATTGAAAGAGCTTTGATTAGAGACTTGAACCACCCCAATTGGATTTCTATAGAATTAATTATGATTTTTCAAAGTTTGATCAAAATCATGACAGCTCTTGATTACCATGCGAATTTGAGAAAGAAAGTGACCAAATGTAATTTGTAGGAATTCCAAGGGTGAAAGTAAGCCTTTAGGGCTAATGTGGCCCATTGGGCATTCACTTTTCATAACCCTAATAATGCCATTACTTATCTAGGGCCATAAAGTGACAAATAAAAAGCTATGGTTAGGAGAGCTAAGAAGTTCAAGAGGAAGTTTAATAAAGTTTTAAATTGATTCTTGCCTTGAAATGGCTTATGTTTAATGGCCATAGTATTGTGAACTATGTAGGCAAGTGTTTGATTCAAGAGGATAAGTTCCAAAGTGCTCAAGAGAGATTACAAGCTAAGAGGAAAGTAAAGGAGTAAAGGTAGCAAAACCTTCTAACCTTAACCTAAGTTGCTTTGAAAATGTGTATGAAATTATGCATGACTTGTATTGAAAATTTATGATGATTGAAAGTGTGGATATGTGCTTTTGTGTGTTATGGTCATATGCATTTAATAGTTACATGCTGCACATTTCATGAACTCACACTTTTATTGAAAGTTGTCATGCATTTTTACAAAGTGTGTTGGAAAGTTTTGCTATTGGGATTTCCAAAAATCTCACCCTCCCCCAACTAACCATTTTAGGTGGAGGCTCAAGCAAGAGAAAGAGGCAAGTTGAATGATGATTGAAGTTAGCATGATGATATGTTTTAGCTTACCAAGTTATGTAAAAATGTTGAATTCATGTTAATGTGTTGGTATGTTTAATGTAAAGTTAAACCTCTACATGATAAATAGAGAACATATGTGAATGCATTCATGAATATATTCAAAAGAAGTAGACAAGTTAGGCATGCATCAAGAGAAGTTTGGAAATGATCAAAGAGGTTTTAATAAAATTTTAGAAATGGCAAGTTTTCAAGTAAGGGGTTCCAAGACCCTCAAATATTGCCCTGTTTTTTGAGTGACAAGGAAAAATATCAAACGAAGTTCAGATGACTTGAAACTTTCCAGATAAATACTACACATACCAAGCTTTAAAATGAGCCAAAGTTTGATAAATTTGGATGTGTATATAAAGAGTTATGATTTTCCAAAATTAAGCTATCAATCTGGAAAAACTGGAAGGTTACCAAATGAACAGTGATTTTCATGGAGTTAACTGTATCAATTGGGCAATTTTTGGAACCAGTGAGTATTTTCCCCTGTAGATCACTTTATAATATTCAAATAGAAATTTGAACCACTCAATTTCGATTTTTCTAGAATTAGTTATGATTTTTCAAAGTTGGATCAGAAATCTGGAAATTGACCAAATGAAGAGTAACACGTTCTTGAAAAATTTTCAAGTTCACTTCTTTTGTCAATTTAAGTTATCCAAGGCCCTAAAGTGGTTCAATAGTGATCTAATATGATTTATATAGGGGATTTAAGGAGTGTTACATTTTCAGCATGTGATTCCTTTGGTGCTGCTTGAGAACGTGCACGCATCCCAACACTGAACTGAATATCCGGTCTGCTGGCTGTGAGATAGAGCAACGAACCAATCATTTCTCTATATTGCTTGATGTCAAAGTCTTTGCCTTTTGCATTAGCATCAAGTAGTGCCGTTGAACTCATGGGAGTGTCTGAACTTTTGCACTGATCCATCCCAAACTTGTTCAAAAGATCTTTTAGGTACTTTATTTGACTAATGAAAATACCGTTCTTCCTTTGTTTGATTTGAAGTTTGAGAAAGAAGTTGAGTTCTCCCATCATTGACATCTCAAATTCGCCCTGCATAATCTTAGCAAACTCTTGGCAAAGATCGTTGTTAGTTGCACCGAAAATGATATCATCAACATAAATTTGAACAATTAACATATCAAATTTAGAATGCTTAACGAATAAAGTTGTATCAACCTTTCCTCTAGTGAAACCCTTCTTAATCAAGAAATTACTAAGTCTTTCAGCTCTTGGAGCTTGTTTTAAACCATAAAGTGCTTTCTTAAGTTTAAAAGCATGATCAGGCTTAGAAAAATCTTCAAAACCTGGAGGTTGTTCAACATATACTTCCTCTATAATAAACCCATTTAGAAAAGCACTTTTGACATCCATTTGAAAAAGTTTGCAATCCATTAAGCACGTAAAAAGAAAGTAGGATACTTATGGCTTCCAATCTTGCCATTAGAGCATATGTTTCCTAATAATCAATTCCTTCTTCTTGATTATAGCCTTTGGCCACTAATCAAGCTTTGTTCCTGACAATGTTTCCGGATTCGTCAAGTTTGTTTCTAAATACCCACTTAGTACCTATGACCGGATGGTCATTTGGACGGGGTACTAAGTCCCAAACTTGGTTTCTTTTAAATTGATTTAACTCTTCTTCCATAGCTATAATCCAATCATTGTTAGTCAAAGCTTCCTCAACATTTTTGGGCTCTACTTGTGAAATAAATGCTGAAAATTGAGCCTCATTTTGAAATTTATGTTGTGTTCGTACACCTTCATCCACATCTCCAATCACTTGATTAAGAGGGTGGTTGCTGATGTATTTCCACACTCTTGGTTGAAGGGATTGAGGATGTTCATTTGATTGATCCTTTTCTAAATCATTTGTTGGTTGAATATAGGTTGAACTATCCTTCTTTTCCTTTTTGAAAACTTTTGAAATAATGACATCTTCATCAAGATTACGTTTCATTTGAGGTTCAGTCTCAACAAACACTACATGCACTGACTCTTCTACTACACAGGTACGTTTGTTAAAGACTCTAAATGCTTTACTTATATTAGAATATCCTAGAAATAAACCTTCATCAGATTTAGAGTCGAATTTACCAAGATTATCCTTGCCGTTGTTGTGGATGAAACATTTACTTCCAAATATGTGCAGGTGAGAAAGATTCAGCTTTCTTCCTTTGAACAGCTCGTAAGCAGTCTTTCCCATGGAAGTCCTGATGTAGGCTCTGTTGGATATATAGCATGCCGTGCTAATTGCGTCAGCTCAGAAAACTTGAGAGACTTTCTTCTCAGTCATCATTGCACAAGCCATATCTGTAAGTACTCGATTCTTTCGTTCCACGACTCCATTTTGTTGAGGTGTCCTTGGAGTTGAGAAATTGTGGTTGATCCCTTCTTTTTCACAGAATGTTGCAAAATCACCATTTTTGAATTCTCCACCATGATCTGTTCTTATAGAAACAATGGACATACCCTTCTCATTTTGGACCTTCTTGGCAAAAGTAATAAATAACTCAAAAGTTTCATTCTTTGAAGTTAGAAATAAGGTCCATGTAAATCTTGAGAAATCATCTACAATAACTAGAGCGTAAAGATTTCCTCCTAGACTCTTTACTCTTGCGGGACCTATTAAATCCATGTGAAGTAGTTCAAGGGGTCTTTTAGTTGAAATCTCTTTCTTTGATTTAAAAAAAGACTTTGTTTGTTTTCCCATTTGGCAGGCATCGCAAACTAAGTCATTTTTAAACTGACTTTTGGAATCCCTTGAACTAATTCATTTTTGATTAATCGGTCAAGCTGATGCATGTTAACATGTGCTAAACGTTTATGCCATAAATGACTTTCATCAATTTGACTAATTAAACAAGAGTTAGTGAAAGCATTTTCTAAATCAATGGTATAACTGTTACCGTCCCTTGGAGCTCGGAGTTGAATGTTCAACTTTCTTTGTTGATCGGTAGATCTTTCTTGTTGATAATGAAGCATTCTTATGAGTCGAAGATCACCCAATTATCTTCATCAGCACTTTGGCTCACGCTCAGGAGATTGTGACATAATCCTTCCACGTGATAAACATCTTTGACCAGAGCTCCATTTACATTGCTCACTTCACCAACTCCAACAATTCTGCCTGATTGCTTGTCTCCAAAGCTTACTTTTCCTCCTTCTTTTGCTTTAAGGTTGACAAACTTATTTTTGTCACCCGTCATATGTCTTGAGCATCCATTATCTATATATCACTTACTTGACTTAGATGCTCTAAGACAAACCTGTAAAAAGATTATTTAATTGATTTAGGTACCCAAGTTTTGTTGGGTCCTTTCAGGTTAGTGCTAGGTGCCTTTGGAACATAAGTTCCTTTAGGTACCCATTTGTAAGTTCCAAGATCTTTCTTTTTCCTAAAGTGACACGAAGTAGTTCTGTGTCCCTTTCTATTACAATAATTGCAAAAAGCAAATGGTTCAGACGTATGCTCAGATTTTTGGGAAAACTTTAAATAACTTTTGTTACCATTCTTCTTCCTACCTTTGTGAAAATCATTTGCTGGGTTATAACCTATGCCACTACGATCATTTGTTACTCTTTACTTTTTCAAAATAACTTGCAACATCTCACTGCCTTTTGTAAACTTTTCAAGAGATTTTGTTAATCTATCATTTTCAGTTTTCAGACTCTCATAGTTAGAACAAACAGAAGCAGTGACTGTTTTCTCAATTGGTTTTTCCAACTCCCTAACCTTCTTCCTAAGAAATGATAATTCTTTTGCAAATTTTAACAGTTCAAGGTGCATTTCATCATAATCTTCAAGTAATTCATCATAAGTGGGGTTCGTACGAATTACCTCCTCTATTTCAGTGTCTTCTTCTTCCTATGCTACAAGACAAAGGTTTGCTTCTTCTTCTGCTTCGCTTTCTTCATATGAGGTGCTGTCACCCCAAATGCCAGAGACATACGCCTTTTTCTTCTTAAAGAATCTCGGTTTCTTTTTCTCCTTTTCTTTGTTTTGAGCAGCAATTAGCGGACAATCTACCCTGACGTATCCTGTTTGTTGCATTCGTAGCAGACAATCCTGCTTGATCCTTCTTTTGGTGGTCATCGAGTCTATTGATCCTTTCGGTACATTCTTCTGAACTTGCGAACTACCTTTGCAAGTTTTACGTCTTCAACAACTTCTTCTTCTTCTTCCTCTATTTCAGGTTCCTTTTCTTTCTCTTTCACAGATATGAGTGCAAGCCCCTTTTTCTTCTTTTCTTCAATGTTGGATAATTCTTTCTTGAATTTCTGCTTGCTCTCATACTCTGCGAGACTCCTAAACAATGATGCCACTGAAGTCATTGACTCTCCACGGGACTCTTCTATGGCTGTTACTTTCACTTCCTACTAGCTAGATAGCACATTGAGAATCTTTCTCACTTGGGAACATTGATCGTATGTTTTTCCAAGAGCAACTAACTTGTTGATCAGGTGAGTATGCTGCATTTGGAATTCTGCAATTGTTTCTTCATCCCTCATTCTGAGTAAGTCAAACTCAGTGGTGAGCATGTTTACCCTGCTTTCCTTTACCGCTTCAGTTCCCTTGTAGGCAATCTCCAATGCTTCCCATATGTGTTTTGCAGAAGGTAAAGTGTAGACTTTGAAGAAATTATCTTCATTTAAGGCTGCTTGCAACATTAGGACATCTTTACGGTTCAATAGCATTTTCTTCTTATCTTCATCATCAAACTCTACTTTCGGCTTTGGAACTAGCTGGTCTTTATCTTCCTTCATTGGCACAATGTTGTGTGTTTCAAAAATATCCCATAAATTGAAGTCAGTTGCCATAATAAAGTTCTGAAACTTTATTTTCCAAAAAGAGAACTTCTAGTTGTTGAATGCTGGAGGTCTGGTTATTGATGCTCCAACGTCCATTACGTGTTCGCCAAATTCTGTCATGATTGCTCTTGAGATAGTTACATCCTTTAGACAAGAGACCTGCTCTAATACCAAATGTTAGAGTAGGATTTGACCAAGAGGGGGGTGAATTGGTCACACTTAAAAATTAAAACGTAAATCACAGAAATTAAAACAAAGTCACCGAGAGTGCAGAGGAATAATGGACACGGCGATTTTTCTGGTCCGGTCCTCTCTGACCTACTTCTAGTCCTCAGAGCTCCTCTGAGATTTGCAATCCACTAAACTCAGGCAAACAGGCTTCATAAGCATTTACAATTTAAGAGTCACACTCCCCCTCACTATTCGCAAGATAACAGAGAACCTCACCCTTTGTTTTTCAATAACCTCACAGCCTAAAGAACTCAAAGCCCTAACTTAGAGTTTCTCAACGTTTACAAGAATGAATCACAAGTTTAAACTCTCAAAAGAAGAGATAGACTAAACACTGAAGCTCACAAAACAATATTGAATGTTTTCAGAAGGCAAGAGACAGAAAGCATATGAATAGCAGCGTTGTTAATTGTCGTGGTCTCTTTCCGTCTTCAATGCTTCTCTATTTATAGATGAAGTCTTTCAAGTTATCCGTTAGAGAAAGCCAAATGTCCGTTACTCAGATTGAGTAGCCGTTGTCTCTGGTTGGTGTGGGCATTGAATGCGGCAATAAATGAAATCCTTCGACATTGGCGAAGACTGAAAAATTCTGATTGCTTCTCATTTGTCGGAGATCTTCAACAGGTGAAACTTTTCCTGTTTCATAGGTTAGTAAACGAGCATTTATGGTGGCAGGTAGGGTTTAAAAGACTTTGACAGGAATAAGGAAGGATTTGGTAAAAGTGAAGCTCTGTGTCAAACGTTGTTTGTCAGATAACGTTGTGACTCAAGTTATGAAATGCATGACTCGAGTTCTTCCTCATAGTTTTGAAGTTATCTAAAATGTCATGTTATAAAACTTCAAGTTTTCAAAAATTCCTGACTCGAGTCGAAGAAACTTTAATTTGGAAACTTGAGTTATAAATGAAAGTTTCATAATGTAGTTCAAAAACTTTTATTTGGATAACTCGAGTTCAAATTGCAAGTTATGAAATCATGTTGTGCAACTTGAGTTCTGAGAAGTGAGTAACTTGAGTGGTTGAAACTTTAATGCTATAACTCGAGTTTATGTTACAAGTTGTCCTTGAAAGTTTAGGGAAACTCGAGTTCTCCAAGACTGCAACTCGAGTTCTAGCACATAAGATTTCTAGAAAATAGATTTTTAGGCATGCAACTCAAGTTCTAAAAGAGCTGTGACTCGAGTCATCACAACTTGAAGTTGAAAACTCGAGTTGTTAATGAAAGTTCCAAGTGACTCGAGTTGCTTAACCTCAGAACTCAAGTTGTTACACATGAAATTCCTTGGAGAGAGCACTTGAGGCATGTAACTGGAGTTCTACAAGTAGTGTAATTCGAGTCATCATAACTTGAAGTTGGAAACTCGAGTTATACCTGAATGTTTTCCAAAACACAAGCATAGAAATCGAGTTGTAGATCATCAAACTCGAGTTGTTGAACTGTAAAACTCATTTTCAAAAACTTCAAAAACATTTCCAAATCCAGTCGTGTAACCTTTGAATTAAAACTTTGTTATTATCAAAACAAGGTATCAACAGAGGATGTGTACATTGTTAGAATAGGATTTGACCAAGAGGGGGTGAATTGGTCACTTTAAAATATAACACTTTAAAACACAAAAGTAAGAACAATGTCATCGAAAAAGAAGAAGAAAGATGGATAAGGAGATTTATCCTGGTTCGGTCCTCGGCCAGTCCTTAAAGTGTAATATCCATAATTTCATACTAAATGAAATAAAGGCTAATCTGATGATTATGATGATGAATTAGAGACGAAAAGTAGAAAGCTCAAAAAGAAAGAAAGACTAAGGGCTGAAGTTCAGGCACGGAATTCCGTGTGAATTCCAAAATTAAGTATATTTGCCCTAGAAGCAATATGAGGATGGGAAACCTTATAGGAAGGGACCCATACGTCATTTAATAAAAGACCAAGGACATAAAAGTCTTTTAGTATCAAAAGTAAGGGCAAAATAGTAAATTTTGAAAAAGTAGAGAAAGTAAGGGCAAAATGGTAATTATGAGAAAGTTAAAGGGTATTTTAGTCATTGACAAAAGAAAAGTCAAAGTCAAAGTCAAAAAGTCAACCATTTGACCAAAATATCAGAAAAATTTACAGATGCCCAAAAGATAGATATGACATACCGGTCGTAATGACGCAAAACGGATTTTCCAAATTCGGACCCGATTTCAGTCTACGAAATTTTGAAGGGTGAAAGAGGAAAAATAATTATTTGAAATATTAGGAGCTCTTCAAAAATTTGGAGAAAAATATGGAAAATCCAGTTAATTATATAGTATTTGATAAAATTATTATCCAGTGTACAATTAAGGCAAGTTTCCCGAAAATGGGGAAAAAGGCATAAAAATACCCGAAAAATCCCCAAAAAATAATTATTTCGTAAATTAATTTTGGAAAATCTAGAGGGCATTTTGGAAAAAGGAAAAAGGCGTGAGAATCAGTGAAAAATATAGTATTTTTCAAGGCCCTAAAAGAAATTTGTTCTCCGATTGTTCCGTTTCAGATATTTCGGACAGGATAAATTAATCATGTAAAATTTGAGATAAGTAAAGGGTATTTTGGGGATAATAAATTTGGTATATTCAAGATGGAATTATGGAGATTTAATGAGGAAGAAAGTATCTCCAGAAAAGTAGAAAAAGATTTACCGGAATAAAGTTAAGTTTACCGGTAAAGAGTGTAATCAGTAAAAGTAACCGAATGGGATCCAGTTTGGTTAATGTAACCAAAGCCCAAACAGATTTTTACCCCTTAATGACAGCCATCATTACACCTTTATGAGGGCCAATAAGAAGCAAGCATATATTCCTAATGTGGACCAATAATGGCCCTTGGATCAAGATTGTTTTACAAGCTAAAATCTTAGCCTTCCATTCCATTTATGAATGAATTATTAAAAGATCATAATTCCCTCCATCTCCAGACATTCTTCACGTCATTTTGCAACTGGAAAAGTGAAGAGGAGACTCCATTTTCATGGAAGCAAGAAGAGCAAAGTCTCAAGAACTCACAAGGTAAGAGACTAAAGCACCCAAACCTATACATATTCTTGCTCCTTGTGATCTCCTCTACAACTTCCATGGATTCAAAATCTGATTTGGCTCATCTTTTCTCAAGTTCATAACTTAGGGTTCTTGAGAGGGAAAGTGATAAAGAGGGGGATTTAGAGCCAATAATCATATGGAAAGCACTCCTTGTGTTGCAAGGAGTATGTTGGTGTATAGTTTGTTGTTTGATGGTTAGTTGTTGATTTTGTAAATTTGGGATGATGAAACCCTAGGGGTTATGCTGCCCAATTTTCCACTTGGCATAGGAGAGCAAGAATCATGTTTTCCCATGCATGAATGAGTGTTTGGAAACATGAATCAAGTGATAGAAGTGATGGAAGTTCAAGAAATTCATATTGTTGAATATGGGTGTACTGTTTCGGTCTGGTCTGGAAACTGACGAAAATGAATTCTTTTGATGATTTTGATGCTTCCAACAGATCCAAAATGAGTTTTTGTGTGGGTATACAAGTGTTCATGATTTTTAGATGCTTGTATATGAAATTGGAATTTTTGGAAGTTAAAGAGTAAGGGCTGTGAAATTCGTTTTCTGGAGGCAGTGTAATTGTAACATGATTTTGTGTG